>JAOANK020000077.1:52394-62943 GCA_026257165.2 Telfairia occidentalis
TTACACAACTGATTGGTCATTTCTATTCATTGTAACAACGTTAACATAATAATAATAATAATAATAATAATAATAATTGTTTTCTATGCCAAATAAGCATAATTAATACAATAAAGTTAACAAACAAAAGTGTTCAATTAAATACATTTTAGTATTACTATAACTAATGGGAAAAAAATAATTATAGATACTAAATGGAAATTGGAACTAGTATGACGGGTTAAGTAGGATCAAATAATTTGTTGAATCTCCATCTTCTATATATTGTTGAACTCGAAAAAAAGACAAAATTTGTGAATTAAGTGCGTGTGAAGGGAATATTCAACCTTTAAAGAATGTCCGTCATATATAAAATTTTATAAAGTTAGTATGTCACACACCACACTATTTTGGTACTTAATTTCAATGTCATTCTTTTTTTTAGCTCAACAGTACGTACTTAGGGTGAAGATTCAAATTTCTGACTTTTTAGTTGAATATGGTCTTAACTAGTTGAGCTATGTTCAAGTTGGCAATTTCAATGACATTGTTAAATATAGATGATTGAAAATCAAATAAAAAGATATTAGTATAATCAAACAATTTATTTATCAATAAAACATATTTAATTTTGGCATTTTAGAAATAATATATAAATGTAAGGTTAAAAATAATATATAAATTGAATTAAACTACTGATTAATATATTAATAACACCGAACAAAAAAGTATAAAAAAAAAAAAAAGTGAAAAGAAAAAAGTGCATGATAATTACAATGATGAAATTATGGAATAGAAGCTTTTTGCCGTCGAAAATTGAAAAAAGAAGGAAAAAAAAAAGGTCACACAAATACTCATAATTCAGAAGGTGATGTGAGGCCCATTTCCACCTTTCTCGTTTGCATTTCAAATTCCGCGCAACTTCCCAACTTACCTTGCGCCGGCACCATCCCTTTCACTTTGGTCATTATTCACTTCTTTTTGCCTTCCTTCGAAACCACGAGACAGGAGTTAGAGATGCATTCTCTATCTTTGATTACTCGGCCATATAAACTTTTAACCTAATTTCTAGTCCATTCTTAAGATCGTGGGAATTGACGATGAAAAATTTCATACATGCAATGTATAGGAGAGAAAATTTATTACAAAGTAAATTTGTATTGTTGTCAATTCGAACATAGTTTAATGGATAAAATACTAACTACTATTACAAATATCGATAGCTCGATACTCCAACTTTACAATTGTTGTACTAAAAAACAAACATTTTTATTTGTAATGTAAATTTGCATGTATATGGGTGTCACTGTCATTGTTACTGTCACACACTATCTCCTAATTTATTAAGTTATATTTTAAAGTTAACTTTAGAGAAGACAATTAAACTAACATTTTGAACTTGAAAAATTACACTTGCGTACATTTGTTTTATAAAAGACGAACGGAAATCATCTCTAAGTTAGTATGTATTTACATATTTATCTTATGTTACTTTTGATCTAGATTCACTTGCAAGTGCCATATTTCTTAATTTTATATGATTATATGAATTCTAAGTCAAATACACATTATGCACATATTTAAATATAATTTTTTCATTCGTCTAAATAAGTCTTGCATAGAATAATAAAATTATTCAATTTAAACTTTCAAGAGATAAAGGTTATTTAGAAGATATCTGAAAATTTCATTTAAATAATTAAATTCATTATTTGGCTCATGTCTATTTGCTTACAAATTTACTACACGACGACGGTAAAGGATTCAATTATCCACAGTTTTAAATAACTTGAAAGTATTGATTTTCCTTTGGACTTTTAAATTGGATAAGTTTTCTTTGGAGTATTATGAATTATAACTTGCGAGAATTTCTTGTTCAACCAACTTTAGACTTTTGCGTCCGCACCATTTTATTTTTCTTTTACTTTCTTTCTTCTATTTTATCATTTTTTTTTTCTTCTGTCCCTTGATTATGAATTTTAAAACTTTATAAAGAAGATGAAAATAAAAAATCATGTGAAATATTTAAGGCGAAATTCAACCATCAAAATTGTGAACAGTGAATTGAACAATTTATCAAACTTCTAATTTAGAGGAGCAAGAATTAAGTAGAAGGCGAAAAAATATAGTCAATATTTTAAAACGGAGTTATAAAGGAGATTTATCGTCAAAATATGAATTCGGGAAAAAAAAAAATCGTCAAAATAAACTATAAGTGAATAATGTATTTAACCTATTATCTACACTATTTTTGTTCTCTCTCTTCAATAATTTCCTTTGCTCTCATTGTTCATCATTGTCGAACAACTATTATGGTAAAAAAAAAAAAAAAGAGGTAAAACGAGAAAAATGTTTTCATTCAAGAATATGAACTTCTTAATTTTTTTTTCTTTTTAAAGTTAAATAATATGTAAGAGTGAAGATTCGAACCTACGAACTTTTGATCGGAGAGATATGTCTTTAACTAATTAAATTACAATCATTTTTTCTAGTTAAACAAACCATAAATTTGAGAATTCCAACAAAACTTTTGAATCACTTTATCCATTTACAAAACGTGGGAATTTATCCAAATATATAAATATAAATAAAAAGAAACTCATAATCATATAAAAAGGTTGAAAAGAGAGTAGAATAGAATGGGTTAGGGATTTAGAGTGTCTTTGACTTAACTTAAAATTGTTTTTTTTAATAAAATTATTTTTTTTGTAAATACTTTTGAAGAAATAAACAATTTAAAATGTATTTTAGTATAGTTTTTTGAGTAATTTTAAATAATTAAATGTGTTTTTTTAAAATCATAATAAATAAAATGCATTTTAGAAAATTGAATTAATTTAAAAACTATTTTTGAAGGAACGCAAAGAAAATAGACTATAACTTAAAAGTGATTATTTGAAAATTTTTCAAAATAAATATATATATTTGTAACTAATAATATCAATTTTAAATGTGGTATAATCAAATGAATTTATTATGTAAATAATTTTTAAAAATATAAATATTTTTTCTATAAAAAAAATTAGAATGTACGCCAAACATTGTTTTAATTTAATTACAAAACAATGAACAGGATGAAAAAGAAGTGCTTCATTTCATCAGTGCTTCTATAAAAATCGGACTCCAGCACTTTCACAGTCCCTGTTAGTATCTCTTTGATAGCGCGTAATCACTCTCTATTTCTCCCTCTAGAGTGTGTCCTCACCTTTTCCCTAATCCCTGGTACAGAAAAGACAGCGAGAAATAATATTGGTTGCGTTGATTGATTGTGTTTTACAGAGTACCCAACAAGAGAAAGAGAGATAAAATTGGAACGAATTGGAGAGAGAGAAACAGAGAAACAGAGAAAGAGAGGAAAAAGGGGTTTGCTGGAGAAAGCTTCAGTACCACCAAAACCATAAAAAAGAAAAAAAAAAAAAAGTTCATACAGACAGAGCAAGCTGTGGGAATTAGAGTACGAGCCAGCACCCACCTCCACCACCACTTGTGCAACAATCCCAGCAGTTTTCCCATTTCGTCTCTTACAACCAACAAGCAGTTTTGGCTCGACCATTGAAGAAGCCAAGCCCTATTGTGTTTCTTCATTGTCTCCCCCAGTTCATTCAATTGAACTTGCGTACGGAACTCCCATCATTGTGTTTGCTTCTGGAGATGCAAATGCCCGCCTAGCTCTGCCTTCTTCTAATTGAGGTTCTACTGTGCTGAGATCTGGGTCTCTGTTTGCTTCCTGCTTCTGGCTGTTCCCCTTTTCGGGGCTGAGATCTGATTTCCCGTTTGCATTTTTGGGTTTTCTTTGTTTACTCCGTGTTCTTGTTCGATTATTGGAAAATTTTTGGTTGAATCGCTGGAATTCTTTGCCCTCCAACTTCAGAACCTGAGTTCTTTGGCTCAGCGGGGGATTTATTTGGCGCTGGATATTGGGTTTTGTTTGTTCGACTTCAAGGTTGGTGTGGCATGAAGTCGCCGATTGAAAAGTTGTGTATGTGGGGGGTTTGGGTTGGGAGAACCAGATGTGGGTGAAGTTGAAGTTGATCGTGTTCTGTAGTGAAACCGGCTTCGGCTGAGATTTTGGGCGTTGGGGGTTGGGTGGGTTTCACTTCGTGATATTCCCCAGAAGAGGTTTCACTGTTTGTGGCTTACTTTTAGAAGATTCAGATTGATTTTGCTGGTCGATTTATGGTATTCCTATAGTGA
Source organism: Telfairia occidentalis (assembly GCA_026257165.2). Classification (NCBI taxonomy): domain Eukaryota; kingdom Viridiplantae; phylum Streptophyta; class Magnoliopsida; order Cucurbitales; family Cucurbitaceae; genus Telfairia; species Telfairia occidentalis. The sequence continues at coordinate 56,568 of JAOANK020000077.1, forward strand.
TAAGAAAGGTTGTGCCAAAAAGGGTTGTTCTGCAGTCGTTGTTGCGTTCTTGGAAGATACTTTGGTGCTTCAAATTTGTGGGTCAAATTTTTTGTTTTTCTTTTTGTTTTTTTTGTTGGATCTCAGTGAAATGAGGCTTTCAACTGCTGGTTTTAGTCCTCAGGTTCCGGAAGGTATAAGTTTCCCTCTGCCTCCGTTTTTTTTCCCTTCTTTCTGAAGGATAATACTACTTTTCCATAAGCTGAGATGCCCATATTCCCTGTTTTACTGTATGTTTTCTGAGAAAATTCGGGGTTGCTTCTACGCTTGATTTCTACTCTTTTTTTCCTTCTGGTGTCTGGAAGACCTAACTGTGTTAATTTCTCTGTCAAATGATTCCCTCTCTCTGTTGGTGTTTTTTCTTTTCTTTTCTTTTTGGAAATTTATTATGTTGATAGCGATCTTTTGATGAAATGCTGGGATTTATAGTAACTTGCATCAATTTTTTTCAGGGGAAAGGAGAGTTCTTAACTCGGAGCTTTGGCATGCATGTGCGGGCCCTCTTGTTTCTCTACCTGCTGTTGGTAGTCGCGTTGTTTATTTTCCACAGGGTCATAGCGAGCAGGTAAATCAGAAACTGACCCCCTTCAGATTTGGAACTTGTTTGCTTATTGACTTAATAGCCATTTCATGTTTGTGAGTTCCTATGAAACTTTAAATTCCTGTTCATCACTTGCTTTCAATCTGACTGGTCACCGGATGAACTTGTTCCTTTTAATTTAAGAAAATGTTCATGGAGATTTCCATTTGCTTAAGCTGCTTATCCTTGTACCGTACTGTCTGCGTGCCTTCATTCATCTATTCGGATGAGTATTATAGAAACAATAGTTGATGTTTTTCTTTTTCTTCAAAATTTGCTTGTTATCTACCTTCCTTCAGAATTCGATTTTGTTCCCCCTGTTCCTTCTTGCCCACTATTTGCGGTCGCATATGACCATCTTATCCCCTGATGTCTACCTGCCCATGGGTCAGGTTGCTCCATTCTATGAATTATTTCTAGTTCATCAGGATGAAACTGAGACGTAAGATTAAATAAAACTGATATTTTCCATACATTCTTCTGTATGCTATTGTCGTCTTTGATTTTTCCAGTTTTCAGTGAAATATTTTTACTGATGTATGACGGTTCGTAAAGGACACCAATTGCAAACATAATATTCATTTATATGGTGTAGGTTGCCATATCAACCAACAAAGAAGTAGATGCCCATATACCTAGTTATCCAAGCTTGCCGCCACAACTTATCTGTCAGCTTCACAATGTCACAATGCATGTAAGACTTGTCATTTACTTTCATGTTGGGTTTTGGATGAACTCCGAAGGCTTTAATCGATTGACTTGACAATTGCAGGCAGATGTCGAGACAGATGAAGTGTATGCTCAAATGACCTTGCAACCGCTCAGTGCTGTACGTTACTTTCACTTAATTTGAATAGTGAATTTATTAGCCTTAAGAAGAACTTCATTTCCTGAAAATTTTAACATTTTCTGTAGCAAGAGCAAAAGGAGTCTTATCTTCCAGCTGAGTTGGGTGCCCCCAGCAAACAACCAACCAATTATTTTTGTAAAACGTTGACAGCAAGTGACACAAGTACACATGGAGGATTTTCTGTTCCTCGCCGTGCTGCTGAAAAAGTGTTTCCTCCATTGGTAATCCAATAGCGGCCTCTGAAACATGACCACAAATCTCAATTAATATAGTTTGAAAATTTTGTTACTGAAATATTGTATTTTGACTTGTAGGACTTTTCTCAGCAGCCACCTGCTCAGGAGTTAATTGCGAGGGACCTGCATGATAACGAATGGAAATTTAGGCATATCTTTCGTGGTGAGTTTGCGAAATTAATGTTTTAAAGCATAACTCTTCACTTTTTCTCCTCATCTCCGGAGCAGCTTTTATGGTCTAATTATATTCTCTATGCAGGTCAGCCCAAAAGGCATCTGCTTACAACTGGATGGAGTGTGTTTGTAAGTGCTAAGAGGCTTGTTGCTGGCGATTCTGTGATCTTTATTTGGTTCGTTTCTATGCTCTTCCTTGTATGTAGGCTCAACTAGTTAATACTTCTAAACTTGGGCATTCATGCGACTGAAGCTGCATGACTGTGCTTAACATTTATTCCATCCAAATTTATTTCATATCGTATTAGCAATGCTTGGACTTAAATTCACTTCTCTTCTTCAGGAATGAAAAGAATCAATTACTATTGGGAATCCGTCGCGCTAATCGACCACAAACGGTGATGCCCTCGTCCGTTTTATCTAGTGACAGCATGCACTTGGGGCTTCTTGCTGCTGCAGCCCATGCAGCTGCTACAAATAGTCGGTTCACCATATTTTATAATCCAAGGTGTGATTTCTTAATAATTCTTGAGCCTTGTTAGTTTTGTTTATTTCTCTTAAGTCACATTATTTATCCATTCAGGGCTAGCCCATCAGAGTTCATCATACCTCTGACCAAGTATGTCAAAGCTGTGTACCATACCCGTGTTTCAGTCGGTATGCGTTTTAGAATGCTATTTGAAACAGAAGAGTCAAGTGTTCGACGGTAGGTTTCTAGACTTTTCTACAAATATGTGGTTTGAGTTAACTGATCAGTATTAATTGTCTTTTGTGGGGTATGTTTTTATTCCCTTAATTCGATCTTACATACATCAAAGCAATGCTGGACAACTGAGTCTAGAATCATTAGATATGGATATCGTACTTTCACATTTAATTGTTCGGCATCCAATTGACTTCAACTGATACCTATTTTACTTATTTTGTTCTTGGTAAATTCATTATTTGTTCATTATTTGTGTGGTTACTCACTGAGAATTTGATTTGTGGAATGATAGACATCTAAGAGTTGTATGTCTTCCAGTTACATGGGCACTATTACTGGCATCAGCGATTTAGATCCTGTTCGGTGGCCAAACTCACACTGGCGCTCGGTCAAGGTTGGTTTATGTGTCCTTTTTAAGATGAAATTCTAATAAAATCTTTGAAAAGGTTATGTTTTTTACCATCAAGTATCATTAGATGGAGTTTAATTGTCATATGCAAATACTTAATTTTTACATGATGTAGGTTGGATGGGATGAATCTACAGCTGGGGAGAGACAGCCAAGGGTTTCCTTATGGGAAATCGAGCCACTAACGACCTTTCCGATGTATCCGTCTCCATTTCCTCTCAGGCTTAAGCGACCCTGGCCAACGGGATTGCCCTCTTTCCATGGTATAATACATACTGTTCATGCTTATGTGCAACTACATAATACATTTCTTATGCCCTCTTACGGTTTTGAAGGCCGGTTCATCTTTTCTTTAACTTTTGTATGTTGTATTTAGCTATCAAGAGAATTATTCCTCTGTTGCTTCTAATGAACTCTGGCATACACTTTCGGTCTCAGGTCTCAAAGAGGATGATCTGGGATTAAATTCTCAACTAATGTGGCTTCGGGGAGATGGTCTAGATCGTGGAATCCAACCTCTGAACTTCCATGGACTTGGAGTTGCACCATGGATGCAGCCGAGGCTTGATGCTTCTATGGTGGGTTTGCAACCGGAGATATATCAAGCGATGGCTGCTGCTGCACTACAGGAGATGAGAGCCGTAGATCCTGCTAAAGCGCAGGTGGCTTCGCTTCTTCAATTCCAGCAAACCCAAAGTCTTCCCAGCAGGCCTGTTACTTTCATGCCATCTCAGATGTTGCAGCAGCCTCAACCTCAGCCTCAGCAGACCTTTCTTCAAGGTGAGCATGAAAACCAACATCTCTCTCAGTCTCAGGCCCAAACCCAGCCTACTGTTCTTCAGCAGGAGATGAAGCATCAAACATTCAACAACCACCAGCAGCAACAACAACAACAGCATCAACAGCAACAACAACAACAACAGCATCAGCAGCAGCAACAACAGCAACCACAACAGCAAGTGTTTGATCACCAACAAATTCCAACTACCATCTCTACAATGTCGCAATTCGGTTCTGCGTCACAGTCCCAAGCCCAATCCCTGCAAACCATTTCTCCATTATGCCGACAGCAAAGTTTTTCGGATTCAAATGCCAACCACGCCACGAGTCCTATTATTTCACCATTGCACAGCCTGTTAGGTTCCTTTCCGCAAGATGAATCGTCTCAGCTGCTTAATCTTTCTAGAACCAATCCCATGATACATTCATCTACATGGCCATCAAAGCGAGCTGCAGTGGATCCTCTTCTGTCTTCTGGAAATTCTCAGTTTGTTCTTCCCCAGGGGGAAAATATGGGGACGGCTCAGACTAATATCTCTCAGAATGCTATTTCGTTGCCGCCTTTTCCTGGTAGAGAGTGTTCATTAGATCAAGGAAATGCTGATCCGCAGAGTAATCTTCTCTTTGGGGTCAATATAGAGCCTTCCTCCCTTCTAATGCAGAATGGCATGCCAAATCTTAGGGGAATTTGCAGTGATAGTGATTCAACAGCTATACCTTTTTCGTCCAATTATGTGAATACTGCTGGTACCAACTTCTCTGCCAATCCAACCGGGACACCTTCTAATTGCATCGAGGATTCAGGTTTCATGCAGTCTCCAGAAAACACAGGCCAAGTAAACCCACCAACCAGAACCTTTGTAAAGGTTGCTCTCTTTACCGAACTTCTTTAAATTCATTTTGCTCATTTTCTTTCTGGGGCTGTGTTTCCTTGGTTCCTTCTCTCTTTGAATGTATTCTTGAATTCTCAACAGGTTTACAAGTCGGGGTCCTTTGGTAGATCGCTGGATATTTCCAAATTCAGCAGCTACCATCAGTTACGAAGTGAGCTCGCTCACATGTTCGGCCTCGAAGGCGAGTTGGAGGACCCTTTGAGATCAGGCTGGCAGCTTGTATTCGTTGACCGAGAAAATGACGTTCTTCTTCTCGGGGATGATCCCTGGCCGTGAGTTCCCTACCTTTCTTCCTCCTCCTCCTTTCGAGTATAGTTTCAATGCAGTATTACATTCTTAAAGAATTTCCATTCCCCATTCGGCATCAAAACTGTTTTATTATCTCGAAACTCTTTATCCTTTCTTGACCAGCGTGGTATCCTCTTTTCTTTGACAGGGAGTTTGTCAACAGCGTGTGGTGTATCAAAATACTCTCACCACAGGAAGTTCAGGAGATGGGCAAACGAGGCCTAGAGCTCTTGAACTCGGTACCGATCCAGAGGCTCTCGAATGGCAGTTGTGATAACTATGCCAACAGACAGGAGTCATCCAGAAATTTGAGTACCGGGATAACGTCTGTCGGGTCCCTCGAGTACTGAGGCATTGAACCGGTCGACATGAGCCTTCTCTGTACTATTAGCTCTCTCAGTTATTTTTCTTGAGAATGTAAAAGCAATCTTAGTTTCTTAACTTGAGCTCAGATATGAGCCAGAAACTGTAATTAATTAAGTGATTCCCTCTCTCCCATCTGTTTTCTTATACATACAGGTATCAGGACTGCTCTGTATGACTTGGAGATAGCTTTTGTTATTTGCTATATATTTCAGCCTATAAATGAAGTTTTATTAGAACAGTTAAAAACTTTTTGTGAAGTTTGATTGGGTCCTTTCCTGAGGCTCAACTCTGTTTCTGCTTTGCTTCAGCAGCTTTAATGAATTGTCTCACTTCTTCTGTATCAAGCTAATTTGATGTAATTCAATGTGGGATTAGAATGTTAACAAAATTGTTTTGAAGCACAATGATAGGACGGTTCGTAAAATAAACGTTAAGGTTATTGTGTACTAAAAATTACTATTCTAAAGTTGAGATGTTCAAAAAAGTTTATTCTTAAAAAAGATATAAAAAAAAATTATGAAATTGAGAGAAACAACTTTTAGAAAATAGTTATCTATGCATGTTCTCAATTTTGTTCTTTTAAAAATAGAATTATTTTGAGAAAAGTTCACAAATGATGATTTTATTAGCAGTGATTGGGAAGCTATAATTATGAGAAATAAGAGCTAAAATGGTGATGTGGCCCATGGGCCCTTTTGATGTCTGGTGGCGATGTCTCCTCAATTTCCTCACTGCCCAACCATATGATTTCTTCATTTTTCATTACCTGGGAATGAAAGAAAAGGCATCAAGGAAAATTCATCCAATAATTACTTGAAATTGAAAAATTTAGGCTATCGAACTAAAAATATAGTTTGAAATTTTTTAGAATTCGAACGTATCGATTTTTGAAAAGTTTCTTGTGTATTATATGAACGGAGATGCATTTAAAAACCTAGCTCCTAAGTAAAAGAAACTAATATAAGTAATCATGATTGATGACCTATCTAACTTTAGAAATTAGAAAAAAAAAAAAAAAAAAAAAAAAGAGACAAAAAGTTATAAGATAAGAAAAA
>JAOANK020000077.1:77587-92067 GCA_026257165.2 Telfairia occidentalis
GTAATCAAAAGCAAAACCATGTGAGCTTATGCTTAAAGTGGACAATATCATACTTTTTCTAGAGATGTGAAGAGCAATCTAGAAGATTACTGCGCTCTGGGAGAAGGAGTTAAGAGTGGATGAATGACTATCTTAGTTTAATTATATATTTTAATATTGGATTAGTTAAATTATAAGTTTGATATTTCAATTTGTGTCAAATTGGTACTTTTTAAAAATATAATAAGTTAGAAAACTACAAAACATAAAATAGGTTTCGTGCTGCGCTCTAGAGGAAAGAGTTAAGAGTGGATAAATGACTAGTTTAATTATATATTTTAATATTGGATTAGTTAAATTATAAGTTTGATATTTTCAATTTGTGTGAAATTGGTACTTTTTAAAAATATAATAAATAAGAAATCTACGAAACATAAAATTGAAAGTTTTAGAACCTACAAAAAGAAAAGTTCGAACCTGGCACTTGAAAAGCAGTATGCATACGTTATCAATTAATAACCTTTTTAAAAGTTTGGAGGTGGCTCGAGCCCCTTAAACCCAACGTAGATCTGCTCCTGAACTTTGACTGTCACATCAAATAATTTTTTTTTTTTTTTTTTGAGCAATATTGGGTAGTTTTGATGGTTAAAAGACAAGAAAATTTTGGAAGTATTCTCACATGACATACCCCATTTGAACCACCATGATTGGGCTGTCTTTGGGTTGTGTCTCATAGGACAGTAGGTACTGACCAAATGAAGTGTCCTCAAGCAGTTGGCTGCCCACTTTTGTATTGTTGTTTCTTGCTTTCATATCTATCCCAAGTCTCTTGTTTCCTTCTTTCATCTCTTGATGGCCTAATATCTCACTTCCTTGGAATTTTATCAACCTCACAAACTAAATTTTGAGTTTTTTTTTTGCCTCTAGCTTCTTTCATAAGCCTTTTTTTTTCACTTCTACATTCTACAATATTGGAAAAATTAGTGAATAAGTCAGCCACCATGTGATTGGTCTCCTAAGAACCGCTGGATTTATATTCGAAAATTTCCATGTCCCCTAATAATGTAACCGTTGAAAATAAATTCGAAGTGTTTTTATGATTCCTCTCTCATAAATCTAACGATGTAAAATTGTTAGCCTCATTGTGACCTTCTCTTCCAATAATTTCTCATAATATTGACTCTATGAATGATAGGCTAGCATATGATTGGTCGATATGAAAAGGATGAAATAGATAGATTCTTATTTTAACAAATTGATTGAAATTATCTTCTATGTCATTTTGGTTTTCATGTAAAGAAAAAATGGATTAAAGTTGTGAAGTAGAAAGAGTTCAATTCAAACTCAATGACGTTGATGGTATTAGTGGCACATTAGGGGAGAGGTAGAAGGCATTGTCACTTGGCATAGTCAAATGAGACATCGGTACTATTTCCACTTGTTTTTATTGTCTCATGTTTATCTCAAACACATTTGCTTTCTTTTTCATTGTAATGTTATTGATCGTTATTGCTATTGTTGTCGCCATTCTCACACTATTGTCCTCATCAATGTTGTTGTTATGGTTACTGTCATTGTCATTTTAAGCATCATCTTAACGACTGCAATGATTATAAGTACTTGGAATCTTTAAAAATCAACAAAAATCACATCATACATAGTTAACGTTAATAGTGAACTAGTACCATACTAAACAAGGGAAGAGATAAGTAATATTAAATAGCCTCAAAAGAGAAAAAGTGAAAAATTACATGATCTCAAATTTTTATCAATATTCATATAGAAAGATCAATGTCCAAGAGAACATATATGCAAAAATAAATTAATACACACAAATATAAGTATTTAACCAGTCAATATTGAAAATAATAAGCTTCTTTTTACAAAATAAAATATGTGTTGTTCTTTTTACTTATGAAGAATGTCAAAATGATAAATTAATGCGTTTGAAAAGAAATTAGCTTATTCCGAAACTTTATTGTATTATAATTATGATGTATGAAATAACATAACATAAAATAGTGATTTACCAACAAGCATACAAGTGGGACAAGTATATACAATTGACAATCGATAATGTTAAAGGTTGCATTTTTTGTGTTATATTTGTGTATTGCCCCACTAACTTAAATATATTTAATTAAAATGGGATTGAGATAGGAAACATGATGCATGTTTTCTCAATTAGGGTTTTGGAGTGGGAACTATATATATATTATTTTTTTTTTTTAGTTCAACACAATATATGGGATGAGAGGATGTGAACCCATGACCTCTTGATTAAGAAGATATGCTTTTAACCAATTGAACTATGCTCGATTTGACATAATTGTATAATTGAACCTTTCATTTTTTTAATTGACTTGTATAATGCCTTCTATTTAAACTTTTAATTAAATATCTTTGCCGGTGACTTTAACCCAATTTAGTAGTGAAGGCTACACGATCAACTTTTTAATAATATTTTCTTCAACAATTCACCTCATAATTTGATTGATGATTGATGAACTATCTCTATTTGAAAAAAGCTTCAACATGTTGACATATATCATCCACTACTAAAGAGCAGATGTTCGAATCTCCATTCCATTGAACTCAAAAAAAAAAAATTATTTGTTGATGAACCTTTCTAACTTTCTTTCTTATTTTCTTTTCTTTTTCTTTTTAAGAAAAAAGAAAACTTCAATTTTATATTTTATATTTAGTAAGTCTCTTTGCAAATATCTATCCATAAATACAACTTACAAATTTAGGGATAAAAATTGGAGAGAGAAAAGGTTGAGAGTGATATTATTTTAAAGATTGTGACAAAAAAATTAATGAAAAAGAAAAGAGAAAAAGAAATTAATGTGTGATGACTGATGGGTAAGTGAAAATTTTGCAAGTGCCGATATTGAAATTAATGTTGAAAATTTAATTTAATTTTATAAAAAAAAAAAAGAAAAGAAAAGGGTACTTTTCTCATAATTGACTCTAAATCATGAATTGATATTATTAATTTATTGTATAATTATTTATATAACCACTAGAAATTTATATTTTAGTTAATTTTTTAAATAAAAAATTGTAATTCTATAATTTAACTAATTATAAAAACTCAATGTTGTGTAAAGAAATGGAAATGATCACTTTTTCAAAAGCTCCTTTTTCATTTCTCTCTATATCTATAAACTTAATACACTTTCTTGGTACTGTATATTCCGGCGATTAAGCGTCCTTCTCGCCGGTGAAATTGCCCGTCGAAATGGACGAGTCTTGGAGAATGAGGATGGGGATGCCGGAAGCACCTCGCCGGCGATCGACGGAGGGGCCCTCGATTCGGTCCTTCCCCAAAGGCGCCGGAGCTCTGAACCCCGACGACTTTTCCGACGTCTTTGGCGGTCCGCCACGGAGTGTCCTCTCGCGGAAATTCTCCGGCGAACTCGGAGACAAGCAGTTCGATTTCTTCTACGAAGAAATGTTCCGGCCGCCGGAATTCTTCTCTTCGGCAAAGAATGCTGGTCGGAGCTTGCCGGTTTTCAGAATTCCGGCAGGTGGCGAGGGGTTTTATAACGACATATTCGGATCGGATCATGAGCGGCGATCGAGAGACAGGTCGGGGCAGAACTCGAAGGGGAAGTCAAAATCCAACTCGTCGTCGGTGTTGAGCTCCGAGGAGGCGAGCCCTTTCCGGCATGTGATCGGAGACGACGTCGTATTATCCTCTTTCGCTGCGAAGCTCAGGTACGTAGCGACTCGGTATCAATTTTGCTGCCCAACTGTTTTTTGCATAGTTCAATAAATTTGACGATTTTACCCCTGCCAGTGTGGCTTGGTTTTAGCGGGTTTATGGGGTAGAGTAGAGTACAAATAAAAAGGGTACATCGTCTTCTTGTGCATCAAAGTTCCTCTGAAACTGATTGCTATTTTGTCTGGAGGCTGGAGCTTTGCATTTGATTTCAGAAATCTGTATATTATTGAAATTTGAATGTGGTTAGGAATGGATGTGATCAGTCCTTTATCCAGCTGAAACTCAGGCCCATTTTTAGCATGTAGTGGGACATTTTTGCTTTCTGGGTTAGATATTGAAGGTCTATTTACTTCTCTGCATAACATCTCTGTTAGATGCAAACAATGAAACAAACAAGATCAACCTAGGCAACCCACTTGGAAAAAAATTGTTAGGATGATGTTTTTTTGTCTGATTATTCCCCTTTTTGTGTTGTAATCTCATTCTTTAGTTGAAGCTCACACCAATTTCAGTCATCAGTTTATTAGCTCTGCAACTCAGTCTGTACGTTTTTGTTATGAGTTTAGCATAAGCAAGCTACTATTGATTGCTAGCTATTATTGTTTTTGGTTGAATCAGGCCTATCAATATCCCAACAAAATGGAACTCATCAAAGATGAAGCCAGAGGAGCATCAAAAGAAACAAGGGATGTCGTTCTTTTCATTCAACCGTTCTGCCTCCATGGAGAACCAGTACGTTGATAATGAGTTCAAGGAACCTTTCAGAAGCTCCTATTCTGGGTTCCCTCGGCCGGTGTCATCTCCGGAAACTATTAGCATTGAACCAACTTCTTATAGGAGCATGAAAGTTTCTGTGGATGATTTAGAGCCTAATTCCCCATCATCAGCTATCTCTTCACTGTGTCAGGAGTCAGGGGCCAAACCTGATATTCATATAAATGTGCTAGCAGAAGAAGAGGAGGACGAAGTAATAAGCTCTTATGTCATTGAGATTGGTTCTGATAACAGAGAGGGGACAAACGAGGCAGTTGCTCTTGATGAAGTGATTGCTTGGGCAAAGGAAAAGTTTAATACACATACTTCTGAGACAGATTTGAGCACAAGGCAGAATGATAGTGAACAATTTGTTGAAACTGAAGGTACTTTAACCATTTCTCTGTTTGACTTAACGATTTTTCTACATTGAAGATCAATGTGTAATTACCTTTTCTTTGGTAATATCTCACAGGACGGTCTGGTTCATGTGAAATTTCTACTGACCAGTTAGGGGTGCATGACACAACGCAATCCGCAGAGGTAAGCCATTGTTTTCTCAAAACTTATATCATTCTAATGCCAGTAGGAAAAAACTGTTAAGATCATTTAAAAGTATTAAATTGATGAAATCAACAAGAGAGAAGGTTGGATGCTGGAATACCTTTCTGAAAATCTCGAAGATGGAAAACAACTTCCCTCCATTTTTTATTGTCCAACAATCCTTTTTGCATAAAACAAGTTTTTGCGACACCCGAAAACTTCTGAGTCTGTTTTCAGGCACTAGTTTATTTTAGACAGTAATATGACACAACAACATCCTCTGATTAAGATATCAAGTGTGACATATGCAGAATCCCTATATGAACATCTTTCAGTTTTCATTATTTTGTATTTTCTTTGTGAGAATCCCTTTTTCTAAAAATGAAGGACAAATTTTGTTTCATTTGCTAAGAAGGTTACTAGTTCAACTTTTTTGACATTTTCTCTGCATTATATTTTCTTTTAAAGGTAGAAGAAAGAATTTGGTCAGCTGAAGAGGAAAAGGCAGAGTCTGAAAAAGATGTAAGCTTTTGATATGAATGATATTAAAGTGAGGAGATCTCAAGAAACTATGATTTTAGTGGTTGTATAAGAAGTTTTGGTGTCTTAATTGCTTCATGGGATATTATTATATGGTAGCAGGTCATCTGTACTTTGCATAAAAGTTTACGGGTTTGGCAATTGAATTGAATACAAGTTATTCACGATAAACTAAGTAGGATTGTTTAATAAAATGATTAAATTCATGATGCAGAGTTTTCAAATTTGATTTTTGGTACATATAGTTTAAAATTCGATCAACTAACTTAATATTGCTCCCTATTCAACTCTGTGCACAAAGGTTACCAATTGACCTACCAACCTTGGATCATGAAAAAGATTATTTCACATTGTTCTATAACACCTACTACTTTGCTATGGAAAGGTTCTTGGCTTTGACAGAATTCAATTCCTAAGAAGAAACAAGCTAGAACCAATGTTCTTTCTGGGTCAAACTTTAACCAGAAACTGATGGTGTTCACTTTCTATGATTTCAAATTATCTACATCATTGGTTTGACATTATTGCTCACATTCCCTTTGCTGAGGGAGAAGATTTTGATGAGTAGTTATGCTGTAAAAATTTTAGATGGAAATGGAGGATATAGATGAAGATATAAAGCTATGGTCATCCGGCAAGGAAACCAACATCCGGCTGCTACTTTCAACACTCCATCACGTAGGAAATTTTCTAGCTACTTTTAACACTGCAATGACATAAGGTTAACATTCAAATCGACCTAATAGTTTTGTTTACAAATGATTCAGATTCTATGGCCTAGGAGTGGCTGGCATGTGACCCCATTTATAAGCCTTATGGAGGGTTCACAGGTGAAGAAAGCTTATCAGAAGGCAAGATTATGTCTCCACCCAGACAAGCTGCAGCAGAGAGGAGCAACAGACATGCAAAAATATGTCGCTGAAAAGGCTTTCACTATCCTCCAGGTAACTCTTTCTTTGTAATCACTGAACCATTTATATCAATTAAGAAATCAAGTTTCAGACTAAATTAGTTTTACTAGAAAAAATAAGACAAGAAGGCAGGTTTCTTATGTTTAACTTCAGAGGATTGCAACATAAGATTGTGATGCCGTAATCATGAAATTGAACTCATTTTTTCATACAACTATCATAGGAAGCATGGACGGCGTTCATTTCCCAAGATGCGTTCCTTTGACATATGGACAAGGACAACTAGGAAACCTTCAAAATTCAATTTACTGCCAAGTTTAAACAACAGGGAGAAGATCAAGTCAATGGATAACCGAAATGCCAATGTTTGGCACGAAGGATTGAAGCGCGACCGACCAATACAAAAGTTCATAGATCTGATCTGATCTATTTGCAAGATTCCTACATGTTCTTTTGGATGACTTAAAGGGTATGATATGCAAATGCGATGAGCATATCACGGACAATTAGCTCTTGGTGTACTATCTGTATGTGTATGTATGTAAATTTTGAGGGTGAGATATAATTTATTTGTTCTTTATTTTGTTGTCTCTGTAAGTTGTGGGAAATTAAAGAATGTTCCAGTGCAGGAAACAGAGCCAACTTTTTTGGTCCTTGGAGAAGAAAGAGGCAACGAGTCTGATCTTGGTTCTTTTTAGGTTCATGTTAAGTTATAAGTGCTACCATACACAATTTCAGATAATTTATCAAGTGGGCTATTGGTTACCTTTGAACAATAGAAACCATTCAAACTCATGAGAGCTATTTTCAGGTACTATTTGATGCTACAATTTTTGTTCATAGAGATGATGAAAAGAGTGAAAATAGACGGAACACTAGGGAATCTAGTAATAACTAATAAGTTCGTGAACACAAAATTAAAAAATCGAATTAAACCAAACAAATCAATTTTTTGTCTAGTAAAAAATTGAACAGCAATATCCCTAGCATTCAACCATTCCCAGGTCATCATCTAAGTTTGATGAAAAGGTGAAACAAACTCAGATAACTAAAGAATTCCAATAACAATATTGGCTTTAAAGTTGTAATCAAATAAGAAAAGAACACTTTTTAGAAGTTTATTAGTTCTTGAAAGTTTAGAATTTGAATGTGTTGAGAAGTAGATGGTTTTTTTTGGGTGCAAATGTGAGGGTAAGAGTTTAAATTTCTAATCTCAAACGAAGTAGATGACTTAACCTCTAGCTTATGTTTATATTGGCATGAAAAAGTAGATTGTGAAACAAATAAATTGTTAATTTATAATACCAAGTACGGTTTTAATACTGAGTACCATACGAGGGGCTCAATAATAAAGAAATGCAAATATAAGATGTCGATGTTTGAGAAGATGTGGAATTGGAAGACACGTCCTGACGTGTGAAAAGTTTTCAAAGATAAAACAAGAGGCACAGGAGAAAATTAGGCAGTGGTGCATCAGTATGGAATTACAAAACAAAATTCTGGGTCACTTCATGCACCAAATTTTAATTTACACAAAAAGGGGGAGGTGAAAGTAGGTTTTTTGTGAAAATTTATTGAAATGAAATGCTGATAAATTAAAAGAATAGTGATAGGAAAAGGAAAATAATGAGGGAAATTTATCCCTTTGAAAATGGAAAAGATATAGTTCTATATATGGTGGTGGTGTACACTAATCTGATTTCTCACTTTGTTCTTGTAATGACTCTTTGAGTGAGATCTACAAGCGCCCTTCTCGACTTTCTTACGTCTTCATCGTTGCTCTCGGGTAGAGAATCGATAGCTTCTGCAGCTAGATTGGCATGTCGTGCTGCTAGCTCTCTAGCGCGTTGTATTCCACGACTCTTACCGAGGTATTCCATTGCCTGCATTTTTAACACATATCAATCAACTTCCAATAGCTATACTTGGCAAACCATTCTAGTAAATGAAGTAGCCAAACAGAAAAGACAATAGCATTGACAATATGCAGACTCCTAAAAAATTATGCCTTGAACGAATAAATCGAAAGCGCAGATGGACAGGAGTAAAACGAATAAGATTATTGTATTATAATAATAATCAAATCCATCGAAGAGCCCTCTCTCAGAAAAATGCTTTTCATGATCTACCACATCCCTGAAATAAAGACAAATTTCCTAGTAAAAACTTTGTGGAGTATAACTTAGACAATTGGTCATGAGTTAAGAACGGAAATTGAATTCTATGAGACTTAATTTCCCATGGTTCCTCAGTAGCTCAGTGGTGGAGTGGTTGATATCAAGCAGTTAAAGGTCTAGTTGTCTACCCATCAAAACACCAAGTGCACTTGCAACAAATCCAGGGATTCTTGATAGTCAAAAGTTATCAGTCTTTCAGAGAATCCAAATGTCAAATTAGTCCAATATAAGATTGATAGTGACTGATGTAAGACAATTTTTTAGGAAATTTTTGGACTTGGCAAAAAGAAAAAAGGAGAAAAATTGGGACAGATTGAAGAAAGAATTTTGAGCCGTAGATCCAGTAGCAAGGAGATCTAGATCTTGAATAAAACTATGAATTTCTACTTCCTAGTTATATTTTTCAGTCTTATCCTCTCTGCAAACAGTTGTCCTTTGATCTCTCTGTCACTGGAAGGACGTACTTAAAATCATGTTGATGATAGGCAATGATAATCCATGACTGACTTTCATTCTTGATAACAATACTATCATATCACAGCCACCAAGGATAAATCTTCAGCTTTTTTTAGCACAAGGCACTGATAAAGTGTATGGAAGGGTGGCCATATAAATAAATTTGATACAAATAAGAAATGATATCAGAGATCACATATGTTATATTACTTTATAAATAACTTACGATATCAACGTTTTTAGGATTGTCAACAAAACCACGTTCGACAACCGTACGCAACTGGGGGAACTCTTCCATGGCAAATAATAACGGAGCTGTAATGATTCCCTGTACAAAATTTCCATGTCATTTACAAGCAAAAACGACATGAAACATAAAAAGTCTTGCATTTAGAAATCAAAAAGTTCAACGTATTTTTTATTATTTATTTCATTCCCCCGCCCCCCGGGGGGTGGTTAAGGGAGTAAGAGAGATAGATGGCCCCAACGAAAGGCAAGATAAAATTAACCATCTCTCCCCATGATGTACATCTTTTTCTCTATCTAATCAAATAAGTCCCTGACTTCCTCACCTTCTCTATCACCATTTCCTTTTACTATCATAATCCATCCTCAGAAGATTGTTGGAACAAGCAGCCTCTATTTGGACGATAATGAAGACTCTAAAACAGACAGAAATCAAATGCATATAACTCATCTGTAATTTGACAATCATGTCCTCCTTTTCTGTTCAGATAATCACTCATTTCTAAATACTTATTATATTTCATCTCCTGAGGATCTTCCAACAGTTTCAGGCCTTAAAATTAATCATAACAACAGCAAGGTTGCTGGATCGACAACCATATGCAACTGGGGGAACTCTACCATGGCAAGATGAGGAAGTTCTTATTTTCACTTTCAGATGAGGAACTTCAGGGCAACAAAGCTTTTCCCTTATTCTATAATTAGCTACTTGTTTGCTCGTTTAAGTAGTAAATTTCATTTTCAGAGTAAAACTGTGGCTGTGGGCTTTTGATCTCCAGTTAAAGAGAAGATTCAGAGGAAACTCCAAAAGTGGAAGAATTCATTCTCATCCAAGGGAGCAACATCAACTCTAAATGTCTGTTTCAACTAATGTTCCTCATTACTAACTTCCTATGATGATAATTTTCAGCCAAGCCAGCAGTCTCCATAAAGAGAATGATGAGGAAGCTTTTATGGGAAGATCTCGATGGTGAGATGTTCAAAATTTGTTCCTTATCCAAAAACATATTTGGATTTTCCCTCAGATGTGATCTCTCTAGAAAAGTGTTGCATTCATTTTTTTTAATGAGAAACGTGTGGGGCATTCTATTTATCTTCAACCTTAAATGATGTTTTCACGTAAGGCCCTAGAAATTTTTCGGGGTCAGATTTTCGGAACGCACTAGTAGTTACCATTTTAATACTTGTGTACTTTTTTCACAAGATCCTTAAATTTCTTGGCTCTAGGTGGTCCTCTCTGTCCAAATCCTTGTTTTTTTTCTTAAGAAACCTGAAATAGTACAAAGCCAATTGGGGGTGGGGGTAGTTCTTGAAACTTGTTTGGTTTTTAGAGGCCTATCCTATCCTCCTCTTTGAGCACCTTTTTGGTAATGAAATTGTTTGTTATCCTTTTTTTTTAATATCCGCGAGTGTCCGAGCCCGTTTACACGCACCTCAACTATTCTCACAAGACAACAACTTGACCCTACTACAATTTTTTAACAACTTGACCCTACTACATTTGATTGTTTGTTATCCAAATTTTTCGTATTAAAAAAAAAAAAGTAAGAACTATCGTGTAATAAAATTTCAGCTGCAAACATAATCTGTACAAATGAATTACATGGCGGATGTCAGATAAGGAACCCTTTCCAAGTGAAGCAGAAGTCCCAGTGAAGTCAAGAACATCATCAATCAGTTGAAATGCTAACCCCTGAGAGAGAGAGAGAGAGAGAGAGACAGAGATCAGCTATAAGAGAGGAACATCGTATTTATGAACCCAAATGAAGCAAACTTCAGAACATGGCCAAACGACACCACAGAAGAGCATCATGTGATGTTCATCTTCTCTGTGATATAGGAATACCACTACTGCAGATCTTTAAAGGAAAGCTGCACAATAGACAGTCCTCGCAGTAATTGTTTTTTTTTAACCGAAAAACAACTTTTCAATGAATAAATGAAAAGGAATACAAGTTCAAAGAGATACAAACTCCTAAAGGAGTGAAAAGAGAATAAAACCAGTAAACATAAGAGAAAAAAGAGTGAGAAAATGTCAAAGGAAATGAAGGATGAAGCAAAATGATGAAAAAAAACTTCTGTAACCCTGCAAAAGTGCTATCAACGGAACTCTGTGGAAAATGGCCCTCCGAACCAGATTGAGATGACTTGAGACTATACTTTTCAAGAACTTTGGCAATCTCTAGATTGTATTCTTTGAGAATTTCAATTTTCTATTTGAGATAAACTATTTTCAAGAGAACCATCTCCTTTTCAATAGATTTCAGCCTTGAATCAAGAAGATTGTTCCATTGCAAAAGAAGAACCGAAAATTTATCGCTGGAATCCATTTGAAAGACATAAGAGAAGAAAAGAGTCACTAGGTGCTCAACGTTTTGGTACTATGAAAAAATGAAATTTTATTTACAAAGAAATCCTTATGTCAGAGTAATCTCGCACATAGAGCTAAGATTCTAAGAATTGTGATGCATCCTTCAATATGAGAAGCTAATGTTGTATCCCAAAAATCATAATTAAAAGAATATTAATAAGTTTTAGTCCCACTTGACATGCTTTTATTCTGATGACATGGCCTAGTTTTTGCAAACCTACTTGGGGTGGGGGGTAGATGGAGAACAAAAAAACAAAGAACTTAAGTGGTCATATACCAGATTTCTTCCATACTCATAAGCCAATATTGCAACTTCTGCTGTTTGTCCAGCAAGAAGGGCTATAGATTTGCAACTGTTAGAAATCAATGATGCAGTCTTGTAAAACGTCTTCTGCATGTAATAGTCCATACTGCAATTAAGAATCATAAAAAGTCAAAATGAAAATTGCAATAAGCATTGAATAGATTTATGCTACATAACAGTTCGCCAACGCACACTAGGAAAAAGAATATAGAAGATGTTTGCATTCAGAGAAACCTCATGAACTTCAATAACATCAATAAAACTGGAAAGTTCAATTCTGAAAATTTTTGCTACGGCCATGAACTCCTCCATTCAAGATCAAGAAAAGAGAATGTTCTCATGTCGTGACCTTCAAAATCTTCTCTCGAAGGTTGCTTTAGCTGTTGTGTGCATTTGTTTAATGATGACTTCTCTATTCACAACTTTATTCTCACTAGTTTATTGCCCTCCTTTGCCCTGGTCTAAATCAAAACTATCCGTTGATATGCTGTTCATTACATATATTTGTGAAATTCAGAATATTACTACGACCAATTCGTTAATACCTCAATATAGACAACAGTAAGAGTGTAACTGAAAGTCTACCATGTAAAGTACGTAGTGCAGTTGGAAACACAAGGCAGGGGATTTAAACTCAATACAAAATCCTATAAAAAGGAAATATAATTACAATTTTTTCACTTGGTATTGGAAGTATTCTAAACAACAAATTTCATTAGCTCCCTTATTTCACTTTTTTATTAGATTCTCCCTTGTCATTCATTAACTTGGTTGTTGCCAGACTTTTTGTTCAAAAGAGAGATAGTTGCAAAATAGACGCTAGAAAATTATTGCCTTTTGCAAGCCAGAAAAAGTACAATGAAAAATGTACAAAATATGCAATTCACTCTAAGTTCCTGAAGAGGAAGACAAGAAGATAGCATAATCATTGATGATTCAAGTTTTCAAAATTAGCGAACACAGCTGCATCTAACAATTATTACTACAAACATGATCTTGTAGCAATATTTTAAAGTTTTAACCACACATTGTCATGAACTACAACAGAGGAAGTGAGACATTATGCACGAAACTTTTCAAGTAATCTACAATTCCGTTACACTGAAGTGATAAATGATGCACAAAGAAAATATGTCATTGGCTAATTCCTATTGGAAATATTTCACGTCAAACAAACTGCGCTAGTGAAAACAAAGAAGTAACGAAGTGTCTGATCCCAAAATAAAAAGTAACAAAGTGGAAAAATGTGAGAAATGTTGAAATGTTGAAGAGCAGTATACTATCATGTTTTGCTATCCACTATCCCACAACAAGAAATTCAATCATTTACAACCAGAAGGTGAACAGCATACCTATAACGTTGATCAGAGGTAGTAGTCATTTGCATAGTTTCACCAGTCACAAGGTGTTCAACAACTTCTGCTATTAATGATACCACCTAAAGAAAAAAGTGGTAATGTAGACAAAACTCAACAAGACTAATACAGATGCACGATGCTAATTCCAAGTAATACTGCTCAGTCTACAACCGTGGAAGTAAATGCATACCTCTGTGTTTTTTAAAGAGGCAAGTGCAACACACGCTCGAGATAGCAAAAAGTCTCCAGCTAAAACTGATATCTATAAAAGCAAACATAAACACAAAGAATGCTAGAAACTTAAGAAACCAAAAGAATTATACAGACAACTGTGATAAAATAGAGAGCAGATTTGTTACGAAGATGGAGAAAAGAACCCAACTTGATAACATTGGTACTCTTCTCATGCAAACATTGAGAAGTAACCATAAATATCCATTGTCTTCTATCATATTAGATACAATTATGTACATCCAAATGTATCGGCATTAGTATCAAGACAAAGCTAAAGTTCATAGAAAACTACCTTATTTCCCATCACACAATTTAACGAACTAATGCCACGTCTAGTGTCTGCATCATCCAATACATCATCATGTAGAAGGCTGGCCACCTGGCAAATGCAAAATATTCTCAAGAAATAACTTCAGAAGGAAAAGGTAATAAAAAAAATTAATAAAAATGAAAAATGTTGTACTAGCACTGGAAAAGATGACCAAGACATGAACGCAAAAATGTCACATTTTCTAACATATATATTTTAAAAGTAAGAATATTTCGACTTTGCATTATAAAGTTTCCATTTTAAACTATGATAGGCAAATTTAAAATACACTACGAAGGAATGGACAAAATATACAGCAAACATGTCTTCTCCTCTTTTGTTTTCATTTTTATTTTATTTTTTTTTAAAGGAAACAATCATTTTATCCGATATTGTGAAAAGATGCATCCCAAAACACAAAAATGATTCAGGTCACCAAAGGACCTCACAGAAACCCACCCTAATTTGAGTTGACACGAAGAAATCGTGAAGCACATGCAAATTTAGCCAGATAAAATATCTCAACCCATAATTTTTTTTCTGCCTTGGAAAACTCAGCAATTTATTT
>JAOANK020000077.1:98508-113558 GCA_026257165.2 Telfairia occidentalis
ATTCAGCAGCAGAAGCAAGTTTTGGAACCTGTATGAGATAAGTTATAAACGGTATTATATGAGAAATATCCACCTCTAATTAGAAGCTTGTTTAAGAAAATCACTTCAAGCATTGATCAGAAGACATTAATATTATTAAAGCAACCTGAGAACAAAATAATCAGATACCTCAGCAACTACCATTGCCCGTAGTCTATTGGCAAGAAGCGATAACTCATCTGCAACAAGTGAGAATGGATCAAGCTGTTCCTGAAAATCCAAAGCATCACAATATGATGTGTAGACAATGAAAGGTGTCGAGAAAACTACTAATCAGTACACTAAATTCTATGCCTGGTTCAAACTAGAATAGACATGAAACAAAGAGGTTCATGTTTGCCCTATTGTATTCTTTCATTTTATCTTGGTTTCTTCATTAAAAAAACAAATACAAAATAAAAAAATGGAGAAAAAATAAAACACAAAACAAAATTAAAGATTAAAAAAACAACAACAAAAGGATTAATGTTGGCTATATATAACGAAAGAAAATCAGAAGTTTGAAACTGTTCTATGTCATTTTCATTGAGGATGGAGTTTTAGATATAGTATAAGAGTGATAAATAATTCTAGGATAGAAAAATGAATACGAAGAGAAAAATGCCAAGTACAAAAAAGATGTAACTCTTCAAAGATTTGCAAGGACAAGGTTTTAGACTATTAGGAATAGAGGGTAATGAATTCCAAAATGTCAGATTTACTGGAGAGCATCCTCTAAATCAACCAATTCATTCAAAGTGGGCCATGAGTAAAAAATGCACACTTTAAGAAATAGCAGTTGCAGTAAATCCACTAAAGCCATTTGGTTTTAGACTTATGATAGTGCACTTATTTTTGCTGAAGAAGATGGTTGAATGACCACGACTGGAATATGCATTATGGTACAAAAATTAATGATGGGGATTATGCAGTAACCAGAGAATTGAAGTTATGAAGACACTTTATTTCCGGCTCATCCAAGTAGGACTTTTAAACTTAGTAGAAGAGTGACTATTGAATCTGAGAACAAAAGATAAATATGGAGAAATTATTTCCTGCATTAACTCTTCAAAACTCGTGCCTAGCAAAAAAAAAACAAAAATATTTGAAAGAGAAGGTAATGATTTCTAAAATCTCAAATTAAAGTGGACGTTATCCCCTGGAATTTCACCTTTTTTATATACAGAAACAAAACATTTTCATCAATAATAGAAAAAAGTGGTGTTTAAAAAAATATGAATATTATCCAACTCCAAAGAGCTTACAAGAAACAACTCAAAATCAATTACAGTTGAGTACAAGTACAAGCCTTTGTTAAAGAGCACCCACTAGACGTACTAAAACTAGCCTTCTTGGCTACCTCTTCCATATTTCTGCATTTTTTTTAACAAGAAACAACCTTTTATTGAAAAGATGAAAAGGAAAAAAGTTCAAAGAGATACCAACTCCCCAAGGAGTGAAAAACAAAAACAAAAACAGAAAAAGAATCTAATGGGACGAATGAAAGCATCCCAATTATTACAAATATCATTAGGGAAATAGGAATCAAAAGATTAGAAAGAGAATGCCAATGAGATTCTTTAAAAGTAGCATTGCTAAAACATTCTAACCAAGGCTTGCATTTGTCTAAAAACACTCTCTGATTCTGACCAAACTATAGCTCAGACAATAAAGTCTTGATAGCATTAATCCAAAGAAGATGGCTTCTAGAATTCAAAGAAGATGGACCATATAATAGATGAGGAAATTTCTGTTCATATCACAAGAAATTCTTCGAGTTCTCTCCAACCAAATTTCCCATGAGATGGATTTCACTACATTAACCCATAGCAGCTTCTTGTTTCTGATAGGTTCTTATGAAGCCTTGAAGTATTAAATGGTTAACTCTCGGTTTAAACAAATATGTGATCTTGCATATGCTTAGAATTTACAACAGATGATAAAAAGGTCATTGGAAGTGGAATTATTTGTTTCTGCGTCTTGCCTACTGGACATGTGACATGTCGTTAGTTTCTGTGCCTTCAGTAAGTGTTTGTGCATAGAGAAAATTAATATACCTTTTCCATTCTTTTTTATCATTTTGTTATTACCATGTCACACTTGCTGACTTCATTATTATCTTGAAGCTTACCATAGAAGACTGCATTCGAGAAGAGAAACCTAGAAATATAACAACCTACCTCAACTACAGAGCTGCTTTGATGATGGATTTGACGTCCCAAACCATGCAAAGTGGGATAAGCCAAGAACATGATTTCTCTGCAACCTAGAGCCTATCCATTGCCAGTATAGTAACAATTAAAATTTTGGGTAGTCAATATATAAGCAAATAGTAATAATCATAAAGTATGCCATTGGATTATGGTATAATATGAAACAATACAACATAGTATTTCATAAATTGTATTCCATAGTAGCTGTCTTCAGATCCAGCTGGATTATAAATTACAAAAATAATGCAATGTACATTGAACAGCATTTAGTATGACGTGTGATCTAGCATGATAAATAATACAAACATCAAATTGCACTACAGTTGTCATTTTCTGAATTGAAATCCATGTAATGGGAATAAATTTGAAATTCTCCCCACAAGAAAGAGAAGTTTCTCGCAGCCACTAGGAGTGTTCGAGAAGCCCAAATCAAAGTCCTTTCGGTTGGGTTGTAAATTTCTGTGAGTTAACTTGTGTATAAATAAATCAAATCTATTTTAGTTCAAACAACGTTTCTCTCGGAATTAGTTATGGTTAAACCATGCTAACTCCGAGTCTGTGAATTAAAAAATATATGTCGTTTTCAGGCAAAAAGATGTAAGAACCGTCACTGTCTTAGTGGAGAATGCACCTCCTGAGAGCTGTTTCCCTAACTAAGGAAGTACCGTGTATCAAACTAGTCGATAAGAACAGATGAGGTTCAATTAGATGATTCACCAAGATGAAGCATGCCATTCTTCAACTGAACTTGGCAACATTGGCCAAAACCTCGAGTAGGAGCTCAGGTTAGTTGGGCAACTTAAATAGACAAATACTTCATGTTAGTGCAGTGCAAAATCGGCCCAATCCTATACAAGCCTCGACATTTCCAAGTTACAGACCGTGAAGTTATAATAGAAATCAATAAAACAATCACTCTACTCAATGGCCCATTACAACAACCAGTTCGGATCTTCGTTTAAACACAGAAAACTCTGAACTCTTTTAGTTTTTGCATCACCTTAACTTAAAATTCGTAAAACATAAAACTCAACAATCGCATACTCCTACACCCTTCATAAAACAACCACTTCTCCGTGGACCCAAAAACAAACACTAAATAAAAAACCAAGTGGCATGTACCTGCTGATCAGATTCCGAGTGATGCAGAGAGAGAACATTGGGTATAAGAACTGGACGAGTATCTGATCGACGAGAGAGGAACCACCAACAACAGGAGCTGTTTCTGGGAATCCTAGAAATCCGGGAAAGTCCACGAGAAAACAACATCCTTCACCTCCCAACAGTTTTTATACAGAGAAAAGGGTGTTTCTTTGAAGGGGAAGAGATTTAGAGAGAAATAAAAGAAGGGTCAGAAAGAGAAGAAGACAAAACCCAGTGTGATATAAACGAAGGCGCCGCCGCTAAAGGCTTTATGATGACGACGGCGAAGCACAGCCATAAACTTTGCACTGTGAAACTCAAAAGGGAACACGCCTTCGGACCAGCAGCCTCGAGCCGAGCCTGCCCTTTTCTATTTTTTTTCACCGTTTGTTTTGATAAATTCATTATCATTGTTTTTTTCCAAGCTTCGAAGTTGAAATTTCATCATTTTAGCTTCCAATTCCAATTATTTAGGAACAACTTTTAGACTTATTTTGGTTTAACTTTATAAGTTTGGAAAACATATATTTATGAACTTTTTTTAAACACATATTTATGAACTTCTTTTTTTTTCTTTTTCTCTTTTTGATGTCGATGAACTTTATTTCTTCTTAGATACTTTTATGCATTTTCAATTTCAATAGAGTATATAATTTTTGCCACTTTGTGAACTGAACTAATGATTTGAAAGCCCATAGTTTTTGAATATTTATAGTCTTGTAAATCAAAATTATGGGGGAAATATCGTTTTGATTATTAAATTTCGAGTTTGGGTTTCTTTTGGTTTTTAGGTAAAATATTACATTTTTCTCGAGTTTTGAGTTTAGTTTTTATCTAGTCAATTATTTTCAAAACGTTACACTTTTAACTCTTAATTTTTAGATTGGTTTTTATTTGAAACCTATGTTTTAAAATGTTATATACATTAATGTGTGAGTTTTTTGATAGATTTATTTAATGTTAATTTATATATATATATATTAAAGGAATGTTGATTTATTTTGTTTGTAAGTTTATATAGTAAAAGAATATTTTTATAGTATTTCAAAATGTGATGTGATAAAAACAATAATAATAATTTAACTTTTTTTTTTGTTTAACAACATGTGAATATGAGAATTTGAACTTACAACTTTTTAGTTTGGTAGACATACTTTAATTAATTGAGCTGTGACAATAATAAATGAACTTGTTGCTAACACTTTTTATTGTCTTGAGGATCGAAGTGAACAATAGTGAAAACTTATGAGTAAAAGTACAACATCTTGAAACTTACGAGTCAAATACAAATTAAATTTATAACTAAAAAGTAAAAGTGTGCATATTCTAAAACTAGTGACAAAATGAAAACTAAATTTAAAATACAAAGTCAAAATGTAATGTTTTAAAACCACCAAATATAAATTAAAACTCAAAACTTAAGGATCGAAATGATGTGTTTCTCTTAAAAACCCATTTTTAATTATAAACAAGTTAAATTTCATACCACTAAGTATTTTATTATTATTGTTATTTTATTTATTTTTTCTACGAGGTATTTTATTACTTTACTATTATTATATTTGAATAACGAATCATCTATTAATTCTTATATAATAAGAGATTTTTGTAAATTAAAATTAAAACTTTGATGGATAAAAAACATTACCTCTCTTAAAGTTGAAGGTATTACTCTCATTCACATTTGTTATCCTCAATATACCTATATAAAGCTATCCATCGGAAGCTAATACATATATGATTAAAATATAAATTACTCAAACAATGTGTAAACTAAAAAAGTAAGTAGTTTAAATATGTTTATTCATAAAGTAAAATGTCTGATTCTCAGTCATATTTATTCTACTCAAATACATATATAAAGAATTATCTATCATAAGCTAACACGTATATGATTAAAACATATATTAATCAAATAATGTGCGAACTAGAAAAAAATCATATTACGAACGTAGGAATAAATATGACCATCATTTATATTGTTTACCAATTTTTTTATATATATTTTTCTAATTTTTAAATCAAATTGAAATTGGAGTTGGATTCTTTCAAAAAAAAGAGTGAAAATGGAAAGGCAATAAAGAAATCTTAAAAAAAAGAGACTATTTGTAGTCATAATATTAAGTCTGACATGGGAATACACGTCATGGTCAATTTCCATTTCAATTTTTAAAATTAAAATTAAATAAAAGATAATATTTATCTAATTATTATATGTATATTTTGTAGTTCAACAATATTTATATAATTATTATATATCTTGACCATCATTCAAAATTCAATAGTTAAGAATCAGAAAAATAGCAAAAAATGGAGAATAAATATTTTTTGTTTCATTTTTTAAAGAAAAACATAGCCGTTAAATTTTAAATAATGGTTAGTAAAAAGATCTATACCGACAGTTAAAAATCAACACAAACTTTATACTTTGTTGAAATAATGCACACGATTAAAGTAATAATTATTATCTTGGTAGCCATTATCCTTCTCCTAATAAATAATTAAAGGAATTTAAAAATCAACTCTCCTCATGTTTTGTTAATTAGAAAAAAAGTATGTTTACTTGAATATAATCGAACAAATGATTGAGTTACATTTATCAATATGAGCATTACTCGACATCTACTATATTTTCCAAACGTTAAAATTCTCATCCCACATTTATTGTACTAAAAAAAAAACAAATCAATAATTGAAGTGATTTTTTTTTAGCTCAACATGCGATGCTAAACTTTAAATCAAAAGGTACAATAACATTAATGTAATTTATTAATTAATCATAGTATCGTTTATCATTAAATTTTCAATATAAATCAACATTAATTAGGAAAGTTTTTTTTCTTTAGTTGAACTAATTTTTTTTTTAATTTTTTGTAAACTGCTGATTTCATCCCAAAGTCTTTTAATTCTCATGAAAACTTTAATTTTTTTAATTACTTTGAATTGTTTTAAAAGTATTGTTTCAAAAAAAAAAAAAAAGATCGCATTGTTTTACAAGTAAAATAAAATGTATGTAAAAAGAAAAACGTAAATAAAACGTGTTTTAAACCTTCAAATCCCTAAAATGGTTCTCTCAACGGTCCATTTTGGGCAAAGTCGAACAATTTTCTTCCCGGTCGTTTCCCGTCCCGCTATCGCTTAGTGTCTTCGAATTCTCAGTCGGAATTTACAACCAAACGCCATTCCTTTTGCCGGTTGCGGATTTCCAGCCTGGCTCCGCCTCCGTCTATATATTTTGTCCTTCACTCCCACTCTATTCTTCAGAGCAGACTCACATTACTAGAGTTGAATCAGAGCCCTCAATCGACGGCCTCTGCCTTTTTGAGTCTTCGCTCCTACCAACGAAACCAAACCCTAGAACGCTACTAGGGAACGCGCAGAGTGGAAAGAAGGATTATCGTCTCGTCGATGAAAAACGAGATGTAACGATTCTCATTTTGTATAACTTTCATCGTTGTGTAAACGGTGGTTTAGGGGTTCTTCCGTAGGCTTATATATGAACCTTGGTGGCGGTACGTTATTATTAACAGACACTTTCGTTCTTGGCATAGTATATTCCGGCGAGTGGCGAGGGGTGTTCTAACGACATATTCGGGTCGATCATGAGCGGCGATCGAGAGATAGGTCGGGGCAGAACTTGAAGGGGAAGTCGAAACCTAACTCGGAGACGAGTCCTTTCCGGCATGTAATCGGAGACAACGTCGTGTTATCCTCCTTTGCTGCGAAGCTCAGGTACATAGCGACTCGGTATCAATTTTGATGCCAACTGTTCTTTGCGTACTTCAATAAATTTGACGATTTTACCTCTCCCAGTGTGGCTTGGTTTTAGTGGGTTTATGGGGTAGGGTAGTGGACAAATAAAAGGATACGCTGTCTGCTTGTGTATCGAAGTTCCTCTGAAACTGATTGCTTTTTTCTTGGGAGGCCGGAGCTTTCCATTTGATTCTGGCAAGCTGTATATTATTACATTTGAATGTGGTTAGGAATGGATGACCATTTCTTTATCCCGCTGAAAGTTAGGCCTATTTTGAGCATGTAGTGGGAGATTTTTGCTTTATGGGTTAGATATTGAAGGTCTACTTCTCTGCATAATATCTCTGTTACATGCAAACAATGAGACAAACAACAAGATCAACCCAGGCAACCCACTTGGAACAAACTTCCTATGGTGGTGTTTTTTGTCTGATCACTCCTCTTTTTGTTGTAAACTCATTCTTATTTTGAAATTCACACCAATTTTAGTCATCAATGCATGAGCGTTGCATCATACTTTCGATGGTTTTGTTATAATTTAAGAAAAAGCAAGCTACTCTTGATTTTGAGCTATCATTGTTTTTTTTTTTTTTTATTGAATCAGGCCTATCGATATCCCAACAAAATGGAACTCATCAAAGATGAAGCCATAGGAGCAGCAAAAGAAACAAGGAACCATTTAGGAGCTCCTATTCTGGGTTCCCTCGGCTGGTGTCATCTATTATTCTTTTGCACCACGAAAAGGTTCGTGGCCTCGAGACAATTCAATTCTTAATACGAAATAGGTGGTGAGAATCAATTTCCTTTATGGGACAAACTTTAACCAGAATTTGTTGATGTTCATTTTCTATGACTTTAAATTATCTACGTCTCATTGCTTTGACATTATTGCTCACATTCCCTTTGCTAAGGGAGAAGATTTTGATCAAATATGTTGTGAAAAATTCAGATGGAAATGGAGGATATGGATGGAGATACAGAGTTGTGGTCATCCGGCAAGGAAACCAATATCTGGCTGCTGCTCTCAACACTCCATCATGTTAGAAATTTTCTATTAACATCATGAACCACCATGTGTGCAGCATAGTCCTTATTTGAATTACACTTTTGGCATTGATGCAGTTCTAATAAGGTGAGGTTCCTCAAGCCATAATCTTTATAAATATTTCAATATATTGTTTGAATTTTGTGATCTTTGTTTTTAATCTTTATATTTTGTTTAATTTTTACGTAGCTTTGTTTTTATTTTTTTGATGTTCTTTTTGCTACTAATATCATATTTTTGTTTATAGAGTAAAAAATCAAATTACAATTCCTGATTCTCATGAGTGTTAGATTTGAGAGAGGTTCATGAGTAAGGAAAAAAAGGTGATGCAATAATATCTTTGGATCAATGGCTGTTTCAGGTTGTTAGGAATGCAGCATTGAACCCTATTTTTTTTCCCATTAGAAACAAATTGATTCCCAACATGTATGAGGGATTTAAGAGTTTTTCTTCCCTGGGACGAAAGGAATTCACTAATAAATAGGAGGTTATAGTGGGTGTTAACGAGCTATGTGTGCTTTTAAGAAGGTACAAAAATTATTAAAGGAAATTGAAATCAAACAAGGAACGCATCAAGGTAAAAGGAAGGTCAATCATGTAGCAAGAATTTAAATACGACATGTTATTTGGAGTTCTATTTGTTTGTGATCAAGTGGTGGAGAAACAATAACATTAACGCCATCCTAGGTTTAGGCTACTTGTGAGAATTTTAGACAATGGAAATGCTACAAGATTAAATAGTAGGACTACTCGTGCTAGAAAAAAGATTGATTTTATTGGTCCATAAGGTTTTTTCTTCCATACAATGTTTGTTCAAGTTTGAAGTTCCAATAGTATATGATTTTTTGTTTACAAAATTTTGGATTGGTGGAGAAGCTCCCAAGTTTGAAAAGGAACTATTGAAGGATGATGAAAAAAATGTTTGTTGGGAAATTTAACCAATGAAAGTACTTGAATAAAAGATATTTAGGCTATTATTTCTAGAGAAAAGTTGGGTTTTATTGGTCAATAAGATGTATACAGGATCATATGTTGGATTTATAGTGTTTTTTTGTTTCATGTAAGGAGAGAGATATTTTTATTGATTTGAAGGATTTTTGGATTAAAGAATGAGATAGAGACCCCAACTTTTTTGTTAAGAGTTCTTGTTTTGAGAATATAATAAGCATTTCTGTTATTGGACAATTGATCGAGCTACCAAGTAAGAAGGTTTTTTGTTGGGGACAGTGAGGAAAAAGGATTGTAAAGATTAGTAAAGTAGATGAAGTTATAAGATGATTGCGCAAACTCAAATTTATGGAATAAGTCAAATCTCTCAGTGATAATAGCATTGATGTTAAACATGGTTTTTTAGAATTTTTATTTGAGAAGCAATTGATAGGGGTGATTTTTTCATGTTTCTATATAATTTAATTAGTATGTAGACTTTACAATAACTTGTACTGGTTTATTTTAAAGTTGTTTTATTTTGTTCTTTGGTATACCGAATACAATACGAATGGTCAATCTTTTTTTCTAGAAAAATATCAAATTGAGTTGGTGCGTGTGTTTAGATTCAATCAAAGAGGCATTTTGCAAATGATGTGTTGTTGGATTGGAATGCTTCTCGATGTTGGTTCATCTTCCTCCGCCAAGGTGCCTCCGTACCTCTTCCTTTGAATATTTTCCCATCAATTTCTCTTAACTTTTTCTTTTGTTCGATTCTATGAGCTTCCTTTTTTGAACCAAGGTTTATACTACTGTTCATCATAATCTTTGCCTTGCCATCGGTGGATTCATCAAATCTCTAAAATAGAAGCATCCAATATCACTGGATTTTGAAAAAATCAGTATTGTCATTTTCAATTCCCTTTTATATGGTTGGGAGAAATCAAAGTGAATTAAGTATTTAGAGAAGCCTAAATCCAGATGTTGTGTCACATAAGCATTTGATATGGTCATAGGTTTGTCTTTATATGCTACTCTCATGATTACTTTGTTCCCTTTTATTATATGTTTAGGTTAGTTGTTGAGTTCTTTAAGGTGACAACAAACCATCTGAGTCCCTGATGTGACCCAAAGATTTTTTTTTTTGAACTAATCTTAGGGAGATCCAAATGCCCTAAGGTGAGCTTTGGGAGACTCTGAAGATCTGGGAGGTGTTCCTAGATGCTAGATTATTACCAACGGAGCCCCTTGGGGGCACGGGGCTAAAAAGATTTTTTGAACAAAACTTTTTTATGCCTTCATATGAATATTTTTTAGGAATTTTCATAAAGTTGAATAAACTAGGAAAATTTTCATTTTTTGGCCAATTTCTAATTTTATGAAATTGAATCGCGAACTTAAGTAGGTCATGATATGATATCAAATACTTTCTCAAAATTAAATTAGAAAATTTATCATAAACTGCGTAAGTTAAACTAACAATGCACTCAAAATAAAATAAAAGAAGGTTCATACTCAACTACAACAAGTCCCACCCCCACATATGTCGAATTCAAAAAAAAAAAAAACTATGACAATACTCAAAACTTGTCACAGAATTAACTAAATAAGCATTCAAACTCAATAATAAAATGCCCAAAGCTAGTAAAAACATCCCACTTCACCAAATAATTAATACCTACGAAATAGTTTTTTTTGGACAAAAAAACTCATACATAGCCACAAATATTTTTTAAAAATGGAAATTCAACTAATGAAGGTATTAATATCACAACTTATTGAAGGTTAAGATTTTTTGGATAATATTCAAGTTGATTCAATTGCATGGAATTAAAAATTTTAAGTTAAAATTGTCTTAGCTGGCAATTACCAGAATAAAAAATGACGTTTTGAGCAGATCTTTAGTTTCATCTTTTAGTTTGTTTTATTTGCTTGTTGAGCGTTTCCTCTGACTTTTGGTTCGTTTGCTGTTTTGGTGAGTTTTAAGTTGTTGTTTTTGGAGGCTACTGTTTTCGCCTGTTTTTATTTTTTGATTATTTTTTGGTTGTTCTTTTTTTCGCTGGGAGGTTATTTTCCAATACATTTTGTATCTTTTCATCAATAGATGAAATTTTTTTCTTGTTCTTAAAATGCGCAAGCGCATAAGTCTGCTAATGACCTTTGGTGATAGGCAGAAAATTCCAGCAAACTCTACAGATGTTGTTGGTCCTGTTCTTTCTTTCCTTTCAACTTCTTTCTTGATTTTTTATCTTAATGTCGACTCAGATTCCTGATTATTGCATGTATTTAGATTCATACTTCATTGCATTATCTACATAATCATATATCCAACCAAACTCAGTAGATTTTTCACCACCAAAGTGAGTGTGGCCTAATATTCATATTTACGTGTTATTTTTTTCTATAAGCATAATGGATTGAAATTTTTGTACATTTGGGTAGCGAGGTAAAAAGCTAGGATACGAGTCCTTGATTAGTTGATTGTTTCCTTTTATGTAGATTAACATTCTTTGTATTTTGCAAATGATGTTTAGCTGGTTTGGGATGCTTCTCTAGCAACGCTATTGGTCTTTGTATTTAGATTTCATGAAAATCGTTTTGCAAATGATGTGTGTTATTGAATTGAGATGCTTCTTAATTAATGTTGGGGTCATTATTCTCCTTTTTCTCCACCATCTCTTTAGGATTGATTTGTAGGTATTAAGAATATTATTAAAATATTTGAAGGCCGTATTTCTTTTATTAGCTAAGGATTTGTATGCCTGATACCACTCTTGATTATGAAAGATCCATTTAAAACGGTCACTTAAATTACCTGTGATTGGGGCATAGTTCTTTTACCTTTATAGACAATATTCTAAACACTCACCAAACAGACACTATGCAAACTTTTGAATTGATGCCCGGACTCCATTGCAAGTCTTAGTTTGATGAAAATATTACCAAGGGTGTTTGGAGGGATGTGGGATCCTTATCATTAGCTAAGGAGCCTATCAATGGAATTGTTATAGATAAGAGTAAGTCGAAGGGATTTTAGCTTAGTAATGATATTATTAATGCTATCAATGGAATTGTTATAGATAAGAGTAAGTCGAAGGGGTTTTAGCCTAGTAATGATATTATTAATGAAAAAACACTTCTAGTAAGTATTTATTTTTCAGTCGTTTTTGCTTCTAAATTGATGATTGCTAAGATTTCTTAGTGTAAGCGGGTGAGTTGCACTCGACAATTAGCAAGCTCTTTATTGTTTTCTTACTTAGGTTTTAGGTTTCATTTTCGATTCATTTCATCTTCTTCACATTCACTTTAGGTGATAGAATTTCATCTCCTTTTTCACGCTCCTTAAGGGTGGGTTGGATTGGATGTTACAATTGGTTCATTCAACTAGGTGAATCAACCAATCTTTTAAATTAATTTTCTTATTCTCTTGTATTGGAATATCAAATTTGTATAATGATCAAATAACAATGTTTTAAATCTGGATTTCCTCTTCATTCAATCAATGAATTGTTTCTTATCCAAAAAAAAAAAACAATGTTTTAAATCTGGATTTCAAAATAATTGTAGTAATTTGATCAAAATTATTTAGATATTTGTTAAACTTCATAGTTCAGACACTTGTCATCTTTGTGAACAGCTCTTATGGATTGGATTTTATGTGCCTTCTATATTCCTTCTAATCTTTTAAACATAATTTTGCTTCTTCTTACAAAAAGAAATATGTGCTTCATACTTTTAATCCTTGGTTGAGATGTTTCAATATATTTATGACTTGCAGTTTATGTGGTATGAAAACATTGTTCATGCTTTGTAGTTTAGAGGATGCTAGACACCTTATTTACGAAAATATTTGTTTTGCAATAGAACAAATAGTTGTTCGCGATTTATCTTTGGACTTTGGTTGTGTTGCTTTATTTATTTTCTTTCAGTGAATAGTCTAGAACAAATAGGTGTTCGTGCTTTGAATGTTTTGTTATTTATATGGGCTGTGTTTTTATGGAAGTTTTGATTTCTAAATTTTAAGATAAAATGTACTTCTGATTGTTACGATTTGGAGTATTTATTTGGTCTCTGAGATTTCAGAAGGATTAAGCTTGAGACATTTTTTTAAGTGGTTCTTGTGCTTTTTTTATTGTTAGTTGACTGCCGGTAAAAAGATGTAGCAGTTAAATTGTTGACTGGAGCTTGTTGATTTAGCAAAATATATTAATTTACATATTTTTTTTTTTTTGTGGTGGACTTGCTCTCTCATCCCCTTTCCTCTTACCTCTCTTCTCTCTCTCTTCATCTCCTCCCTTCGACGTGGGCAACCATGGGCGGTGGCCGTGGCTTTTGCCAACGAAGGAGGAGAAGGGAGAGGAAGTGAACAACGGTGACGACAGTGGACGGCGATGGGAGTGGTCTCCGCTGGAGGAGAAGAAGGAAGGGAAAGGAGAAGAGAAATCAAATCACCACGATATTATTAAATTAATATATATTTTTTTAAAATCAACAAAGGACAGTCAACAGTTTAATCATCACATCATCTTTCGTTAGTTAACTTATGATCAAATGTGTTGAGGGGCAATTTATAATCATTCTTTGTTACCTGTTGGATTTTTAATTCAACAAGGTAGATATGAAATTCGAACTTCTAATCCTTAACACACGCACATAGATAGATACATTCACACTTGCGCTCATATATACACACACTAGAATTGGTATGATGTTCTAAATGGCTAGCTTTGTTTAGCACTTCATAAACTAGAACTAGCATGTTTATGAAATTTTAATGGAAATTTTATTGAATTAATCATCCAAAATGCCATGACTATTGGTTGAACTCACCTCACTGATGGAAAATAACATTTGAAGTAACTTTTGTATTTCTATAATATAATAATATATATTAGATTTTTCTGTATATATATATATATATATTTATTTATTATTAAATTCTAAAAGTCTGGTTCGTTTTCGTTTCTCGAGTATGTATAGTTCCAATATTTCAGTGTAGACAACATTCATTTTAAATTCCAATACTCATATGTAGTTAGGACTTTATAACATATAGTCGTATATTATAACATATGATGTTGAATCTATCCATATATTGTTATTTCTCAGTATGTGTGGAATAATTATGAATGTTATTTGGTTATAATTAATTCTCAATGCAAATTAAAATAAAATTTTACTTACTAAAAAAATTTTCAAATTTCATTTTTTACAAGTTATCATTCCTAAAATGTGTTTTACTTACTAAAAAAAATTTAAAAAATAAATGTCAATATGATTAAGACGGGGATGATTTTTGAACTTTGACTAAACCATTACTTAGTATGAGAAATTTTTCATATTACTCGCTTTTTTTTCTCATGACTAGTATTTAAGTATGATGTGAGATTCCTAGAATATAATAATAAATCATTTCATGCATATGAAATTGTGAAAGGAGTGAAAAAATACTTCAATAATATATAAACACTCGTGTATGCTTTTATATGTACATTAAACTCTTGTATAAAAAGAAAAGTGTAGAACTCTAGATTAAAATTTTCATTTTGATATCAATGTCCTAATTTACTGAAAATAATTAATTTTATAAAATTTACACGAATACATTGCCATCAATTGAGATATAAATATTGGTTTAAATCTCATTTTGGACTTCTCTCAAACTTATTTTATTTTGATCTTTAAACTTTTAAAATTTCTTTTTGGTCTTTGAAATTTTAGGTTTGTTTCATTGTAGTCTCTAAACTTTCAAAATGGCTGTTTTGATTTATTTAATTAGTAATCATTTTGGTCTTTTCTATATAAATAATTTTGTTATTTGATATTTATTTGTTCAATATTTATCTTTAACTTATGTAGCTTAAATATATGTTCATATTAACATGCTTATACACATTTGAAGCTATGACATTTATGTGTTAAAAATAAAATAAAGATAGATCAAACCAAGC
>JAOANK020000077.1:113658-125954 GCA_026257165.2 Telfairia occidentalis
ATTTTGGTCTTTTCTATATAAATGATTTTGTTATTTGATATTTATTTGTTCAATATTTATCTTTAAACTTATGTAGCTTAAATATATGTTTATATTAACATGCTTATACACATTTGAAGCTATGACATTTATTTGTTAAAAATAAAATAAAGATAGATCAAACCAAGCATAGTTAAGATATATCTCTTCGATCAAAAAGTTGTAGGTTCGAATTCTTACTCCAACCTAATGAACTTAGAAAAAAAAAAGATTGGAACAAAAAATGGTTACTTTTTGAAAGTTAAATTTCAAAAATCAAAATGAAAAAAACCTAAAAATTCAGAAACTAGAATAGATATTATGAAAATTTAGGGATCAACATAGGGTTGACTAAATGAATTATTATTATGAATGTTTATAAATTTGAACTGGTTTTAAATTTTACTTTTATGTTGTGAAATAAATTTTATTGATGAAGCTTACATTATCATTTGTAATAATTAAAAAAGAAAAAAAGAAAGATGCATGCAAAATTTTATTTCAACACATTAAGAAAAACATACATTTCTTTTTCAAATAATGTTTTCTAAAAAATGAAAAAAACAAACTATTTATTTATTTATACAAACAACTTTGTATAGTGACATTTACACTAAATTTTTCTTAGATTAAATAAAAGTAAGGCTTTTCTTAATGTGTTATATTATTCGAGTTTGAATTTAATTCAAGTGGGGCTGTTTTGTAAAATTTTAAAATGTCTGCTATTTTTTAAAACACATTTATGCTACTTTTGTACATGCCTCTTAGTTATTTTATAACTTCAATGGCATTTTTCAAATGTTCAGACATGTACAAATTTTGGCAGTAATAATATAGGAAGAGTAATTTCATACTCGTACTCTGCAATACAGAACTTTTTTTCAAAAAAAAAAAAAAAACACGTAAATTACATAACAACAGTCCTTTTTTCTTTCCTTTTTTTTTTCCAGAGCCAATCACCTATAATTTCAACAACCTGCACCTGGAGAATCAAAAGTAAAACCATATTAGTTATATATAAGGTCACATCACAACAGCCTATATTCATTTAGAGGGTCCAAGAGGTTAGAATATTGCCAATTTGAACTTAGCTTAATTGGTTAAGATATATTTGATCGACCAAAAGGTTGTGGGTTCAAATTCTTACATACATATTATGTATGTGCTCGACCTAAAAAAAAAAAAAGAGGAGAAAAAGGCTAAAACATTTTGAATTAAACAAAAACAATAACTCACATGTAAACTCTAGTTTCGCTCATTTTACGACATGCTTGCCATTAGTCTCCTGCCCCAACTCGTCTCCATGTCTCCATACAATATCTTTCAATCCAGTTGAGAGGTTACTGTAGAACTACAAGATTGTAACAGGCTAATGCGGTTAGAGCTTTGGAACTAACAAATGGTTTTTGATAGCTTCAACATAACTTAAAAGAAAAAAAGCTTCAAACTTAGACATAGTACTTACATAGTAAGGCCCTATCATATGCATTGATAATGAGAGAATTACAGAAAGGTAAATCATATGGAAAGGTTAAGAAAATCAACACAGAGAAGAACTGAATGGACACGAATATAGAATAATCTCGCTATGGTCTTTAAGTAAATTTTGCATTTCGTTGATGCTGTAACGGTATAATGAATGTATCAATTCTTACATTTTGAAATTCTAGTGTATCGCCTCCAGCTTTGCGAAGCTCCACCATGTACAACGAAGGGGCAACCTGAAAGATCTGGAGAAGAAAAATTTTAAGACAACTAAATTCATTCCGACTATTCGTTAAAAAAAGACAAGAGGCAAAGAGAAGAGGAGCACCTCTGTTGCAACTGATAAATGACCTTTACGCCCAGTTTTTTCCCCTTGGAGCTTCATCTGTAGTAGACAAGATGGACATTTTAAGTTCAGAAACAGATTGGTAAGCTATGGATGATTCTATAAAGATTTTTATTTTCCAGCTTTGAAGCATAGAGACCTTGGTCTAATAGCTAAACTCTATTAAGACACATCTCTCCGACCAAAAAGTCAAAGGTTCAAATTTCCACCTCAAATGTTGAATTAAAAAATAAATAATAAATCTCCCTATCATAAAATTTAACAAGAAAAACCAACCTTGAAATTATTAATCTTCACATCAAATCCTAAAGGTACTGCAATCTTTTCGATCTTGGAAATAATTTCATCAGCAGGACAATGGGATGTGAATCTTGTTTCACGTTTAATTAGCCCCTGGTCACCGTACAATCCGATCAGCGCAGGTATTAAGTTTGTATTCATAAATAAACTCAATATTAAAACTTTCAGATGGATCATTGCAGGGAAACATCAATGTCTCAACATAAGATTATCGTGCTAAGGAAATATAGTAACTTGCCATTTGCTTCTCAAAAAGAGTAGCAAGGTTGAGGCCCCGAGATTTTGAGATGAGCTCAAACGCATTCATGGCGACAGGTGATGCAGGTCGTTCTTCTCTTCTCTCAACAACAAGGTTATGAGTATCCTGCAACATTAGAAAAGTCATGCCTAGTAGCCTTACCATGCATGACAAAATGCCAAAAAACAACCCCTTTTACCTCTGATTCATTAAAGATGTCATCAACTTCATCGAGACTGATTTCAGCATTTTCGAAAGTGGGTGCCTTGTATCCTTTCTTAAACCACTCATTCTCAATGACCTCAGCAATTGTAATTCTCTGTTTCATAGAAAACCCATAAAAAGTTAGATCCTTTCCACAGACCAATTAGAGAAGGAAGTAACGGGGGAATGAATACTCAAATAAATAAAGTCCTACAGTTGATGGATTCGGATCTAGGATTCTCTTGATTAATTTCTTGGCACTAGAGGAGAACCACGGAGGACACGTGAAGTCGGCCTTGAATATCTGAAATCACAAATAAAATTCCATGGTTTGAACTTATAGATGTAATCAATTGAAATGAAAAAAAAAAGCCAGAGTGATTGCCTCATTTGGACATTCACAATTCTTGATCTCACATCTTATGAATGATATGCAACCAATAATAAGAAATTAAAAATGTACAAGCACAAATACCTTTTTATACAATGCCATGAGACTGGATTCTTCAAATGGCAAATAGCCTGCCATGAGGACAAAAAGGATAACCCCACACGACCATAGGTCAGCCTTTTCTCCATAGTAGCCTTTATTGTGGATAACCT
Organism: Telfairia occidentalis; assembly: GCA_026257165.2. NCBI lineage: Eukaryota > Viridiplantae > Streptophyta > Magnoliopsida > Cucurbitales > Cucurbitaceae > Telfairia > Telfairia occidentalis. The sequence continues at coordinate 116,853 of JAOANK020000077.1, forward strand.
ATTATATAAATATTGAATCACAATAATAAATTTGCGTGAGCAAAAAAATTAATGGTTCGAGTTCAAAGCCAGTATACCTCTGGAGCAACATAATTGGGCGTTCCACATGTTGTGTGAAGTAATCCATCCTCCTGATGAGAGAGAATCCATCGATAAAAAAAAACATGCAAGCTTCCAAAGAAAAAATAAATATCCAGAGCATGTAATTTTAAAGCACTTGTTGGATAAATATTGACGTAATACTCACTCGAACTTGCTGAGGTAGAGCACTCAATCCAAAATCTGAAACTTTTAGAACACCACTAGCATTCAATAATAGATTCTCTGGCTGAAGCTCACAGTCACAAAAAGCCTTTTAGTAAATATTTCATTGTCTCCATTTTTATGATCAAGACTATTTATAATGCTATTTAACAAGATGATATTAAAGTAACATTTGAGAATATGCTATGCACCTTTAGGTCTCGATGACAAACACCTCTGCTATGGCAATAATCCACAGCGTTAATAAGCTGCTGAAAATAATTTCTTGCTTCATCTTCTTTCAATCTTCCCTTACTTGCCTAGATCAGGGAAAAAGAAAAAACTCAGGCACCAGTTACAATTGCATGCACGAATACAAGACAAAATCAGGCACTATCTCACAATTTTGTCAAACAGTTCTCCACCAGTTACAAATTCCAAAACAATATATATCTTTGTCTTGCTAGCCATCACCTGCACCAAGAATATAAGTAATGCCAAATGAGATGCAATAAGATAATCGAAAAAGATAGATGAACCCAAGGAAATTAAATTCATTGGTGAAAAATGAATGTTATCTAACCTCATACATGCGTATGACATTTGGATGTCTAATGAGTTTCATTGTTGATATTTCACGTTTAATCTGCATACATACAACAGTAGAGTTAATGCTTAAATTATATCAAACTTTTTGGTTTAAATAAAAAGAAAATGATCGTGCAATAAAACTCAGATCACTTTGATAAGTATTCAGCAGAAGTTTAAAGACCCCAGATGGAGGAGTATGTTTCAATTGCTTACATCAGTATAGGTCTCAGATGGGAAAAGAATTGTTGTCGATAATCCAGATCATGCACCAAATTACTAAATAAACCAGACGCTTCAAACCAGTCAGAGACTTAAAACATAGAAGATCGAGTCTCGATCCTTTTCGTTATCTTGTTCAGACTACCCCAATTAAACAAACAAAATACTGAACAAAACTAAATAACTCTTGCACAATGTCAAAATATTTCTTCCTCCATTTTTCTTCTTTAAAAATAAAGTTTTCTCACATATCTAACAGAAAAGATGCATGTTTCTCATCTCAAGAATTATTTTTCCAACTCTATTGAGGCACAAATATCATGTTGTGATACAAAGTTAGATCTTCTCAAATGCCAACAAGATAAGGAGAATCATAGAGGGTATGTAGTTGACCTCATAAATTATCATTTTATAGAAGATGATCTGAAAAATTTTTCACCGTGTGTACAAATCAAACATTCATTCATACTCGAATGTATTTGGGACTTGTGGCTTTCTCTCGATGGTTCTTAAACACACAAAGTCTTTGGCAACCGAACTTTTGTGATTTTGAAAATTTTTAAGAATACTAAAGTCCAAAGTAATTTGAAAACTTTTAAGAATACTTAAAAGTACTTTAAACTGCTTTTAGAGAAAGCTCTTAATTAATGTTCCACTTATAAGAAGTACTAATCTCAAAAGTCAATTTAAACTCACTCTTAGATACACAAAGTAAAAAAAGAAATTAGCAGTTGTACCCTTGGCCTGTTTATTTAATAATTAAAGTTCCAAGCATTAATGGATTCATTTGATCTCAATCATCTAGTACAACCTCAAAGATCTGGGCAAATCATTGCGCATAATAAAGTCTCCTTGGTAGCCAAGTTTGCTTCACTCAGAGATGATCATAACAATAACACGTGAGTCTACCTCAGTTCCTGATAAATAATAGCTCGAAGCCGACGGTAATCAAGACTCTAGAGGATCAATATACTGAATTCGGTACTGTTATTGATAGCTTTCTATTTTCATTGAATGATGGCTTCAGATTCAGAGGGTCAGAATCCAACAAGAAGAGACCAAACAACATACAACTTAATCACCAATTAATCTACTACAATAAATCCCACTGTTTATGGTCACAGAATGGAAGAACTCGCAACTCCTCCATTGTCGTTTTCCCAAAAAAGTTTGACTAGTTCCTAACTTCCTTCAATTATACTTAATGCATAGAGCACAAAATAATTACTCCAGAGTCTACAACAACCACGCAAGATAAAGAAATCAATGTTTGAATCAGTCATTAAACAAAATTATACCTGTCCGATCATCTTGTGCTTGAGAATATTCTCTTTGTCGAGGATTTTGATGGCCACATTCTCCCCCGTCTCGCAATTCCGAGCGAACTTAACCTTTGCGAAGCTGCCCTCTCCAACGGTTCGTCCCAGGTCGTACCTCCCCACCCGAGTTTTGCTATGACTGCTGGACCTCGAAGACATCTCCGATTCTATTTCCTTCACAGTTCGCCCTCTTTTCTCACTAAATTCCGCCGATCAAGACCTCTTCTTCTTACACGGTTGCCATACCTGAGACTTGACCATCCTCATCTTCTCTTTCAGTCGAAAAACGAAACAAAGGAATATAATCTACTTCCTTCTCAAGATGAATGTCAATCAGAGGCTTCCTCTATAACCCCAAGGACAAAAAGAAACGAAGTTTAAAAATTGGCGAGAGGAGGATTTTAGGACGACGATCAAAGGCCGATGGATGAAACAAACGGCACATGGGATTGTATAAAATCAACGGAATGAGAATCCCAGGATGAGCAATCACGGTGGAATGGAGAAATTTTGCATGTGCAGGCGAAGAAAACGATCGCGGTGGAGCCTAGAATCTCCTGGAAAGAATCTGGGTATTTTTTTGGCGCTCGAATGATTGGAAAATCAATCAAGTTTTCATCGATGAGAAGCGTCCAAATCAAGAGTTTGATTAATGGGGAAGCTGCCCTTCGGATTCAAAGCGCGTGCGTTTGCTGAAGATAAGGCTCATTAATCTCTGTATTTAGCAATGGTGACAATCCACAATTTTCGTTTTCTTATTTATACGATCAAATTAACAATTTTATTATTATTGCAACAACCAACAGCTGAGCCTGATTATTTTAGTATTTTCAAACTCCAATTTAAGTTTTTTTTTTTTTTTTGTTCTAACACAACATGAAGCACCGACTTTTGGTTGAGAAAATATGTTTGCTTAGTTAAAATTAGGAGGATCAAACCTTTACAATAGTAATATGTATCATATCCACTAAGTTATGCTGAAATTGACAAAGCATTTTATTTAATTTAAATATATGGTAGTTGAGCTATGCTCGGTTTGGTAGTGTTCTCATCCATGATTTTTTTTTTAGTTTAACACAATATGTGGGTTGGGAGGATTCAAACTCATAACCTCTTAGTTATGAAAGTATGCCTAGTTGAGCTATACTCAATTTGACATGTTTTTGAACATTCTACTTGCTTTTGAATATAATATTACCTTATAAGTGACAATTTAATAATTGACCTTTTTCAAAATTTTCAATATAAAATTAAATTATTTAATGGTCATGATGGAAATCAAAACAATAGTTTTTGTTTGTGGGTTACGTATGAAATGCACTCACTGCCTTAACCTACGACTAAGTGGTCGTGTACAAATGTTAAAGTACGGTACTACCCTTTTAATTAATAAAAGAATTAGTCTTCTCTTATTTTTCATATTAATTTATTCAATTATTGTATCTGACTTTACGTTATTAAATTTTTCATGTTATAAAATTCATGCATTACAAAATAATAAGGCGTTGCCCGGAGAGGCTTTATTTGGAGAAGACTTCGTAAATATAATATAATCCAAAACATATAATTAAAAAATTATATAGAATGAACTTAACAAAAAAGGATAGATACTTTTTTTTTTCAAATATTATTATCTTTTTATAATTATTTAAATTTTCGTTTACTCGAGGAATGTGAACAAAAAAATCAATTTGAAGGAAAAAATTGGTACGAGATCATTTTTATAAAGTTGGGTTATTCAAAATATTATATAGCAGAGTTCATTTTAAAATTAAGATAATTCTCAATGATGTTTAGATCGAATGAATTAAAATTAATAATTCAATAGATAAAATAAATATTATTATTTTAATAGTTCAATCTCTCCTTTAAAAGTGAAATCAAGAAAGTAAACAAAATAATCAATAAAATATTAGCGCACCAAAACAATAATAATAAAAAAAAAACTAGCATTTTTTGGCAAACATAGATAATTCGATAAGAATATTCTTAATTTTAGGTGAAGAATCATTCTTCTCTAACTTTGAAAAAATGCTCATTTCGTCTATTAAATATGTCCTCAATTGATTCTTACAGACGATAGGATTTTTTTGTGACTACTTGATTATTTATTTATTTTTTAGTTCAATAACAAATAAAGCAGGAATTCTAATCTTGACCTTTTGTTCAAAAATATATGTTTTAATTACGTTTAAATTGGCAATTTAATTGATTTTGAAATAAATTAATACGTATGTAATTAATAATAACGAACATAGTAATATTAATTTTATAAGTCCCTCTGAATTCGTAAATTAAGTTAAATTTGACAACAAATTGCATTCTCAATCCTTATAATTTAATGTGAGTTTTAATTGAGTCCAAATATTTTAATTTTTTTATTATTATCCATAATTTAATAGATAAAATTAATGATTTAAAATGTATTGGGTATAATAAAAAAAAATAGTAAATAAAATGTATTTTAAAAAAATTAGATTAATTGAAAAACTATTTTTAAGAAACAAATGAATTGTTTTCAAATAACTTTAAGGTGATTAATTAGAAATCTTTTTAAAAAATGATTTTATTAACAAAATCGGTTTTGAAAATAGTGCAATTAAATAAATTTATTATTTAAATTATTTTTAAAAAATATATGTTTGTTAAAAATATTTTTATGAAAAAGGTGATCATAAGAAACATTTATTTCAAAAGCACAAATACCAATTTAACTTGAGAAAATTCTTTCTTTATTTAATTTGAATATAGGGGAAAATAAATAGTAAATAGAGATCCGTGGAAAACGGCAGATCACCGGACGCCGAATGGAAATTTATATTTAATTAATTAAAGTAATAGAATTGTTCGTTATTCGTTGGTTTGCCGCCCTCGTGGCTTTTTTTCCTTTTCATGTACGACACTAAAACTTTTACATTTATTTATTTAATTAATTCAAATTATCCCATTTTCTATATTTTATTTTTATTTGTTACGTTGGGGTCGTGTGACGCCATAAGAACGTACATATTATTTTCGAGGAAAAATCAACTTTTACTCTTGATTAGGTGTAATAATTTTCACTATAAATTTTTTATTTTATAGAATTAAATTTTAAATTTAAATAATTTTTACATTTTTTATCTCATATTTAATTTTCGATGAATTCATTTCTTAATTTTGACAAAAAAAAAAGTAAAGTAAAAATTTATCTAAATTCATTAATTTCAATAAAAATAAAACATAACACAAAATTAAATTTGACTAATATACAAGGTTTGACAACTAAATAAATCTTTCAAAATTCACAAATTTAATAAAAACCAAACTATAGTGTTGTTTTCTTTGATGTTTCATTAATTTTATACTAATCATATTTATTACGTTCATTAACTGCACATGGGAATATTTTGGTCAACAATTTTTCAAATGAAAATTACTAGTAGGTAAAACTTGCAACATTTATCAAAGTTTAAAGTACAAATTGAAAAAATTAAAAGTTTATGATGAAAATTGATAACCATGCCAAGCTAAGGGTTAAAATTGATATTTTTCCTTATTAATATCGAGAAAATAATTGATGAAATTTATGAGTGGCCATAAGGAAATGATTAAAAATGTAAACGTAGTTCTACATTGACTTGATAAAGAGAAAAATTATAATACATAAGAAATATATGAGATATTTTAGGGTAAAACAAAAAATAAAGTCATTGGACAATGTCCAAAATGAATAATATCTCATATTATTGTGGAGATGGAAGAATACTCGTTGTTCCTAACAATATTTATTACAAGATTAAACACTTTTTTTAATTAATATTTTGACATTAACCATAATTAATTATAAATAAATATATAAAAAAAATATCAATCAAGTCGGTTGAGTCATGCTTCCACGTCATCCCTTTTATTTTGGTTTCGGGTGATTTTTCAATGCATAATCTCTTTTTTTTTTCCGTTGATTTGGGATTGCGTGACACGATCTTATAGTTATGCGGACAAATTATAAATAAATTGATAGGTAACAAGTCATTATATATGAGAATAGTTGGTTCAAATTTTTTCCTCTATATGTTGTTGAACTAAAAAAAATCGAATTATATATATATAAACTCTTAAATTTTAAATAGTATTAAATAAATTTATAGACTCGTTTAATAGGTCCTCGTATTTTCAATATTTTTGACAATTTATGGATTTATTAGATAAAAAATTAATTTTTATGTCAATTAGACTCGTTAATTTAAAAAAAAATGTTGAAATTGTTAGAGATTTATTAAATAAGAAATTGAAAGTTCAAAAAACTTACTAACACAGAATTAAAAGGTCATTGATCTGTTAGATATTTTCGAAAATTTATTAATTACACACTTTAAAGTTCATTGACTAAATTTGTAATTTAACTTATACATGTACTTTTGCAATTTTGAGTGTTCATATTAATTTACGCATACCTTAGGCTAAACTATATGACCCTATAATATTTATTTTTCAAAAAACTTGTAGAATTATAATATCTTAAGTGATCACTACGGAGTTTGAACCCAAATCTATTCTCCCAAAGTCTTTGTACTTTTTTCACGTCCTATGTCACACATGCCAAACAATAGTGGTTAAAAAGAAGAGTTATGGTATCTTAATATTTTCTAGTAATTTTAAATGAAAAATAACCTATCTTTTGTTGGTTCATTTTCACATACTCAATCAGTATCTCAAAACTATTGAATCATCTATAAGATTCTGACATGTTGTCCAAATTATAAGAAATGAGTATTATTATTTGGATTGAGTCAATCGGTCTCTACATATATAAAACAGACCTAAAGACTAGAAGATAAGCATAGACATGAAATTAAAAAGACAGACAATTTAACTTTTGTGAGGTTTAGAAATTAACTTGTAACTCAATGTGCACTCTTATCAAGTAGTAAACCAAGTTTGCATCTCCTTATAGTACAAAAGATATAAAAAGATTAGTGAGAATCACTGAGAGTCAATTTGAACATAACTCAATTATTATAGTATCATACATTTGGCTTAAAGATTAGATGTTTGAATCTCAATTCTATATTGTTGATAACATTTTTTTTTTAGTTTCAACAATGTGTGAGTGGGGATTCGACAACTTTTTAATCACAAACATATGTCTTAAGCAATTGAGTTATTAATTGAAAACTTAAAAAAAAAAAAAAATTTGAAAACTATCAAAAAACGCCCTTGAGATATAACCAAAAGTCTATTAAGATATTATGTAGGTCTTAAATTTCTAAAACCATCCATAAAGTTTGCTTTATTTTACTCGGTGCCACCGAGTTTTATTATTATTATTATTATTTTGTTCTTCTTCTTCATTTGTAATATTGTTCTTTTTCTTTGATGTTTTGTGATAGGCATATTGATTGTTAATCAATTTTCTCACCGCAAGTACGATCGGGGCGGTAGGTCTCGTATTCATCCCAAAAACTCTTCAATTTTGAAAAATACACTGTAACAAAGTAATGGCAGATTGAAGATTTTTAGTCAGAGGAGCACAAAACATAAAATCTCATGCTCAGGGATACATACTTTTTCAAGTCATTTCTACCACTGAATTACTAATTGAATTAGTTATTAATTTATATATATATATAATGAAATAATTCTAAATTCAGATCCCTGCTGACGAACTTGAGTGAGTGAGGCAAAATTTGCACTTCAACGAGAAGATGTGCGATCAATTGCATTTCTAAAAACGTTCCTTGAGGTTGAGCCAAATCGGCTCATAAAATATAATGCTTGAGAAAATTCGCTTGGAAACAGAGTTCAATAACTGAGCAATGACTATGTGATTGTTGCGGATCCATGCCGGAAGAAGATCACCATCAGGACGAGGAATGGAGCCATCAACAAACTCTAGTTTGTTCTTGATGGACAAAGCGATAGTCATCGAACGACTCCATGTGACATAATTGTCATCATCGAAGAGTTCAGGAACAAGCACTATATTGGAAGTATCGTTATATAATGCGGGTAGTAAGGAGACTTGATCTCCATAGGAGATCGACTGTGAAGTAAAGATGGAGAAGAAAATGCAATGGAATGAACTTCTAGTAATCAAAAACCAATTCATGCACGGTGACATCAACATTTTTAGATTTGGATGGAAGTCTACTCACACTGAGTTTATCATGCACTTTGCATTGATTCACTCACTTTTTACTAACTCTTGTTTTTTTTCTCCTTTCTTTATTTGTACTAAACAAGACTAAAGGTCTGTTTGACCTGATTTTCAATTTAATCATTTTTTCATAAAGAAAAATTGATAAAATATAGTATTTATATTTTATATTTTTAAAAAAATATTTTTATAATAAATTTATTTGATTACACACTACATTCAAAAGTAATATTATTAATTACAAATATGTTTTTTTTTCTTAATAAGAATTTTGAAATTTTCATTAATCACTTTTAAGTAATTTTTGAATAATTAATTCATCTTCCTGGTATTTCTTCAAAAATAACTTTTAAATTAATTCATTTTTTTTTGTAGTTCATTTTATTTGGAAAGAATTTTTTCATAAAACACTTTTTGATTTTCTAACATTACTCAATAAATTATATTAAATACACTTTAAATTGTTAATTTTTTAAATAATGCTCATAAAAAAAATAATTTTATTTCAAAAGTATTTTTTTCCGTAGTTATCCCAAAAACACCCTAATTACATTACCTCTAATACTCAAATTTCCATAATATTGAGAATCA
>JAOANK020000077.1:126054-143556 GCA_026257165.2 Telfairia occidentalis
TTTCAATTGTTAATTTTTTAAAAAATGCTCATAAAAAAAATAATTTTATTTCAAAAGTATTTTTTTCCATAGTTATCCCAAAAACACCCTAACTACATTACCTCTAATACTCAAATTTCCATAATATTGAGAATCATTATGGAAAACTAACTCCCAATATACAAAAACAAAAAAATTTATCATGATAAAGTATAGTTTAGTAAACAATGCATTTATTAACATTTCAAAAGTCTACGTTTCAATCTTCATCTCATAGTTATTAAACTAAAAAATATATACGCGGTACCTTACTAATTATCACACAGAAAATAGTAAAAATCACAATATGTTTCTAATCGAGGTACAACAATAAGGCAAAAAATATCTAAAGGATAGCTAAGTTAAAAAAGTTCAAAACTCAACTACAAAATGCCCCAACTCAATTAAAAAAACATCCAGATTATCAAAGCTAAACAATAAAATTAATACTCTTAAAAAAAAAACAATAAAATTAATATGTTTTATAAAAAAATGTCACAATTTTTCTATCCTCTTTTTGAATACAATTTTTTTTAGTATAAAAAATGTCACAATCTTTCTCTCCTCTTTTTTAATACAATTTTTTTTTAGGATAAAAAATGTCACAACTTTTTTCTTTCTCAATATGTCTTAAATTTAATTTAGCTCATACTAATTTTTGCAAAGTTATAAAATTTTTTTTTGCTATATTTGTGAATAAATATTTATTTCATGTTATCAACGTAAATACCTCATTAGTATTATTATTATGTGTTCTCTTGTAGGCGAAAAGAAAAAAAAGCAAAAAGAAAAACCCTAGTCAAATAATTTCCACTTCTTTTCCCTCCATTCTGGTTGGTAGTTCTGTTCCGTCTAAAACCCTAGCGCCGTGGGGTTTTGATTTTGAAGCAGTTTTGTTTTGTTAGAGAATGGGGGAGAAGCAGAAGCGAAAGAGCATCCCAGTTCTACCATGGATGCGAAGCCCCGTCGACGTGTCCCTCTTCGAAGAATGCCCTCTCGAGATCCTCCCTTTGCTCGACCCCAGGCAATTCCACTTTTCTCTAAATCACCCGGATATTTGTTACCTCGCTATGTTCGAACTTTTCGCTTATTTTATGGCTTCGAATTTACTTCCCTACGTCATATATAGCACTCCTTTGGATTCAATCCTGCATATTGCGGGTTATCTCATTGAAGATTTAACAAGCAGTAAATTTTTGTTTACATTTAAATGAACATTGGGCTGTAATATATATGAGAATTGTATCGACAGTAATTAAAGTTTGGTTTACGGCTAGAGATTTAGATGATTCCTCTTTTTGGTGCTGAGAGGTTCATCATGGTGGAGTAAAGTTTCCCAATTTTGATATCATTTGATAAAGCTTACTTTATTTTGCTGACTGAAGGAAATTAAGTTTGATATTTTCCTCGAGGGTCTAATTTTAATGTTTCTTTGTCATTTTTTTTCCTTCGTTAGATTGAAGGGAGCTTTGCAGAACATGGGCATCTCTTCACTCTTCCCAGTGCAACTTGCAGTTTGGCAAGAGGTCATTGGGCCCGGTTCATTTGAGAGAGACCTATGTATCAATTCACCAACTGGAAGTGGGAAAACTTTAGCTTATGCCCTACCGATAGTGCAAACGCTGTCAAGTCGTGTGGTCAAATGCTTACGTGCTTTAGTTGTGTTGCCTACTCGTGATCTGGCCTTGCAGGTTTTTGATTTGCTAGTACTTTTTTTTAACATAAATTCCTATAAACAAGTAGTCTATTTAGTTATATGCCCCTTCTCTTACTTGGACTCTGCTAATGTTTTCCCCGGTTTATTGATTTGAAGTACAACATTTTAATATTCTGTATCTCATTCTAAATTCTATCCGTAAACCTTGATGATGAAATAATAAAAGATAAAAAAATAGCAGGCTTCTTGTGCTGTTTTTTTTTATTCAATTTTTGTTGGAAATTTACTTAGGTATCCTGAGTGGATCTAAGTTTTGGCATGATGACTCTCACCTGTTTAGCTTTCTAATACAAACATGTTCACATATTAGAAGAAAATTTTCTTCATAGATCTTTGTCTTTCTTTTGATTCGACCCTTAATGAATGATAAAACGAAAATGAAAATGTTTAAGGAATTTTGTTTCTAAATAGTGTCAACTAACGCAATTCAACTGATGGGATGAATTAGAACTGATATCGATCGTAAAATAATTTTGTGATTGCTGATCGCTCCTATTGCGAAAATGCTTGAAAGATGCTCATGAGTCATGACTCTCTTTAATCAGGTTAAAGAGGTTTTTACTGCAATTGCGCCTGCAGTGGGCTTATCTGTAGGTCTAGCTGTTGGTCAATCCTCCATAGCAGATGAGATATCGCAGCTCATCAAGAGACCTAAGCTTGAGGCAGGCATCTGCTATGATCCAGAAGATTTTTCAGTTGAGCTGCAGAGCTCTGTGGACATATTGGTGGCAACACCTGGAAGATTGATGGACCATATCAACTTCACGAAAGGGTTTACTCTTCAGCATCTACGCTATCTTGTAAGTAATCATTGCATTATTATAACTTAAGATTTCTAATTACATTTATATTGGAGAGGGCTTAATGCTGATGGCATATACTGTGGTGAATGTCTTGTTTGAAAAAAAGGATATATTTGTGATGAATTATGGCTCCATGGTGGACTTAGGCTTAGTTTGGGATTGCTGTAGCTTTTACAATAATTGCTGTCAGCTTTGCTTTTAAAAAAATCAGCTGTAATAAGAATTAAATTAGTGTTTGGTAAATTTTAATTTTAAACATGAAAAATCAGTTTATAGTATTTGGTAAATTGATACAAAATTGCAGTGATTTAACTATAATGACCAAAGTAGACATTATTTTGAATACCTACTTACTAATTTTTTGTTATTAAAATTACAAATTATATATTGTTCAATTTAAATTAATTTTAAAAATATTAAAATAAATTATATTAAAAAACTATTCAATAACATTTTTATGAGAACTGATTTTACACTAGTAACTATTTTAATCTTCATTCTAGGCAAGCAGTCGAACAATAATTTATGTATATATTTTTTTAAAAAGTTAAAGATTACTTATTTCTGCCTGAACTTTAGAAGCCAAATTTCTAGAAGGACGATGGATGTTTTAAAAGTTTGTTAGTGGAGGCAGATTTTTAAGGAATCTATTCTCAAAAACTACGAAAGAATTTTCCTATTAGAAGTAAATGAAGAAGTGATTTTTATAACTTAATTTACAATCAATTTTACCAAACATTAAAAATAATTTAAATTATTTTAAAATCACTTTTATAGCTTTCAAAATCAATCCCAAACGGACTCTTAGTCACTATGTCTGACCATAATTTAATGCATATTTGTTATAGAAATTTCACACTTTACCGGAGGGAGAGATTTTTGTAACTTTGTAGTGCTATTTTGGGCTTTGTAACATCTTGTGTTTTACTTTTAATTGGATAAAGCCAAGCAGGCAAGTATTTTCTTATTTACATGGTTGATTGAATAATAGCCAAAATCAATATTTCTTTGTTTAGTATGAAAATTAATTTTAAAAAATCAATATAAGCTGTGATGGGCCAGCTACCATATTTTCTTTTCTTGGTGAATTTTTCCTAGTGTTGATTTTATCCTGCACAGTGCACACTCAATACAAAGTTGGTTACTTATTAGTTGTTTCCTAGGGATCATTGATTTTAGAATGATTTGTAAGCTGACAAAGTAGGTTGATATCCATATGATAAGTTTGTAATCACATGGAAAAACAATTATTTTAACCTATACCATGTTTTGAGCTATTGGTGTCTCAATAAAATCTGTTGATGAGATATACTATTTCAGGTTATTGATGAGACCGATAGGTTATTAAGGGAAGCATATCAGTCTTGGCTACCTACTGTGCTTCAGTTGACGCGTGCTGATGATGATAATATCATCTTTCCTTCCTACACTTCACTTCCTTGTCCTGTTGGATCCTTAAAAACCATAAGGAGATTGTAAGTTCTAGTTCTTGTAATGATGGTTATACTATTGAAATATTTTTTACTAATGTTATTATTAATCTTCGTAATATTTTTTTTCTCTGACATGTTCTTTTTGGTTTTTCTCAAAGTTTCCCGTGATATAAAGCTATAATGCTGACTGCAGATACTGTTTGAATTCATGCAGTGGTACTGAGAGGGGTTTCAAGGGTAAACCTTACCCAAGGCTTGCAAAGATGGTTCTATCTGCAACGCTTACACAAGATCCAAGCAAGCTTGCCCAGCTTGATCTGCATCACCCTCTATTCTTAACAACTGGGAAAAGAAGATATAAACTTCCAGAGAAATTAGAATCATACATGATGGTAAATTGGCTTCTCTTTAATTAATTTGGAATTATTTACCGAGTACTTGTTAGAATGGAAAAATTTTACACTTCACCATAAAAAATATGACACCTTTGATCTTGGCAAGGGGTTTACTACAATAACCTTAAGCCTAGGTTACCAATGTTCATAAACATTCATACTTGTTGATTGTTGACAAGTAGGATTTTAGGAGATATATCTGCAACTTTTGAGTTTGCTTATTACATGTCTATGATCAATTTGCAGAATAATGGATCCTATAATTATTAGTTCCATTTATATCTTATATATCTTCGTGTGTGAATTAAAAAGTCATTGTTCCTTGTAAAAAAGGCCTTTTCCATTTTGTTTTAATGATTAATTACAATACCTTCTATTTGAAATGGCTTTATGCGGTTGATCACTTTACTAGACTAGACCTATGCTATCTAGTGGAAATCATAGGAAAACAATGGAACTTGAAGGGTGCAGTGGCAGAAATGCAGGTTTTAACGTATACCAGTTTATATTGCTGCTGCAGGCAATTTATGATCTATTGTGGGTCTATTAATAGAGTCTACTGAGAACAATTAGGCAACTACGAATATGATAGTTTCTTTTTTCTTTTTTTAATATCTCCCTTCTGTCGAGAATTGAAGTTTTTCACCTCCTAAGAACCATGCATGATGTGAGAATGCCAGATATGAGTTGGATAATGCTACATGTGAATTATTCGTAGGAATCAATATATTTGTTCATATGTTTTCTAATGCTAACATGGTCAATTGTAGATAGACATGGATCTTGTGAATGAACTTGTGGCGAACCTTTTGTCACTTAAATTTAATCAAACTAGAACATTATATCTTTTTCTATTAGCTATTTAGGATCTTCATATTAAATTCTAAAGTTTGTCAATTTCATGATACTTACTCATTCTTCATATTTTTCTGATTTTTTTTTTCTCGGAGAATTTTTCAAGCCTTTTATCCATCTACTTTTACATATCACCTGATGTTAACCTAATCACTAAATTCTTTTGTCTTGGCTCCTTTTAGACCTTAGTCATTAGCCGATGCCATGACTTTGGACAATGATGATAAAGGGAGCCAAGTGTTTCATATGCTTCGTTTGCATAGTTAATACCTTTTTTGTAACCTTTTAGTTTCAATTTGTTTCTTCACAGATTTGTGAATCAAAACTCAAACCATTGTATCTGGTTGCCCTGCTTCAAAGTTTAGGAGGAGAGAAGTGTATTGTTTTTACATCCTCTGTGGAGTCTACTCATCGACTATGCACATTAATAAATTTTTTTGACGACTTGGAACTCAAGATCAAAGAGTATTCAGGGCTTCAACGTCAATCGTTGAGAAGGTAACACAGGGAGATTGTTTTTACTTGAGCGTGTTCTCCCTCCCTGTTTTAAGTATGTGGAATATGAATCCTGGGACTTCTCTAGTTTTCATGGACTATGATTCAGGGACTTCATGGGCAGCCCTACTTGTATGAAATTATATCTTTTATCATGTAGAATACAGCTGCAGATCATTCTACAATTAAATTTGGACCAGATCTGCTTCGTAGTGTTCTTGTGTGTATGAAAAATTTTGTTTTTTATTGACTCTATTTTTTTATGGGTTGCTGTTTATACCATTTATCATTTTAATCACTTGGCATGCTCAAATTTGAGCATAATGCATTTTTGCTTTCATTCTCTCTCTTACTGGCTATTCATTTAACTGCTGAGATTACCGGTGATTAAATTGACATGCAATTTGCAGCAAGACGTTGAATTCTTTCCGGGGAGGGGATATTCAAGTACTTGTTAGTTCCGATGCCATGACTCGTGGAATGGACGTTGAGGGTGTGAGAAATGTTATTAATTATGATATGCCTGCATTTATAAAGACATACATTCATCGAGCTGGTCGGACTGCTAGGGCTGGGCAGTCTGGGCGTTGTTTCACATTGTTGAGTAAAGATGAGGTATTTTGTGATCAAGTCTCCATCATTAAATCATGTAATTAACATGCTTAGCTTGCAATTAGTTCCTTTTCTATATGTCTATGTCCCAACCAGGGATGAATTGGCTTTATTTCTTCCCTTTTGTTCTCGGGCTGCCATCTGATGAGTTGATTTTCCGGTTAAATGAAAGGTTTTGTCCTTTTAGTTGTCATGTACATAGTTGAAATAAAATAATAATACTATTTTACCTTGGGCTTCATACAATTCTGCGGTAATGCATAAGCCATACGGAAATACTGGTTTATAATTTCAGTTTGAAGGTGATATCCTGTTTGGTTTGAGCTTTCTTTGTTTCTGATTAAAAAAAGGTTACTGTTGAATAATTTGGTTATATATCTTGGTCCAACTTGCTTATTCATAGATTCTTATGTTTCAGGTTAGGCGTTTCAAGAAACTACTTCAAAAGGCTGATAATGATTCTTGCCCCGTACATTCCTTACCTTCCAGTTCAATTGAGTTGCTCCAGCCTACTTACGTCGCTGGTAACATCGTGTCTCTGTTACTATGCAGTAAAAACTGTCCTAACTAACCCAAGTAATTGAAACTGTTGGGCTCGCTCCTTAAATTTTTTAGAGAAGGAATTAGGTTACTTAAACTTTAGAAACTAATTGTGTTAAACTCTTTTGATCCGTGCATCAAATTGACATCACTTATTCCACATTATCCAAAAGTAAAGAAGGCTGCAGGATTTCGTTGTTGGGAAGGATGTATTGTTTTTATTGAAGCTGTCGCATAAATAAATGAATTATCGTCTTTTATTTTGTGCATGTAAATTGTTTTTTATCGTTTTGCTCATTTTAATTTTTATGATTAACAGCCCTAGAAAAATTGAAGGAAAAGGTTGAATCAGAAACATCCAGACAGAGTGCAGTGTCTTCTAGAGTGGGCAAACGGAAAGAAAGAAACTCCAATGGAAAGGTTGGTATTAACAAGCATGACTCATCTGCATTAGAATGTTACAAACTCATTTCGAACTCGACTAACCGTACATATGATTTTATTACAGTCTTAGCAAGTCCACTGGAAACTGTGCAAGTACAAATGTCCGGGACTCAGACCACAAGAACATGGAAATTCAACTACAAGAGATGGTGATAAAGCCTTCCAAGGCTTATTATTTTCACTTGAGACTGCACATTCAATCATTGAATGTGGAGAAGGATCTGTTTATGTTTCTGACGAAGTACCTTGAATTGGCACTAGCAGCTGCAGAAGCAGAAGTAGTTGATGACGATGGGTTTCTTGAGGAAGCAGAATAGTCATTCTTGCTACAGTCTCTCTCCTCCTCACTGATAGTGTCCAACACTTTTGATGTTCGGCGTCTCATGACACTGATAATCTGTGGTGGCGCAACCTCAGTAATGAACCTTGCTATCCGGGAATTTGCCATTTTTCTTTTTTGGGAGTTTCAGGTGTTGGGAGGAAGATGGTTGGGAATGTTGATGCTCTAGGAGCTTAGATTGGTCTGGTTGAGAGTGAATAGAAGCGTTTGGGTGATATTTATGAGGATATGCTTAGATTAAGAATTGAATGAAAGTTCTGATCCGTGGAGATCCCTGAAATCAATAATTTGGCTCCTGGTGTTGCCGGCTAGTACAACTACTATTGATATTTGTTGTAATTTTCAATTGATTGATCTCTTTCCCAGACCTTTCTAGGAGATTAAGTTGTGTGGTATTCGGATGTATAGTACAAAAATTGCTGGGACCGATAAGCTTTTGCATTTGCCCTCTTCAAAATTTAACTATGATTGGCAAATCCATCTGCCACGTTTCTAAATTTTCTGGGTGATGTTTGTCAATGTTGACATAATTTCCTTGTGTGAAAATTTCTGACAAGTGTCGGAAGCTCTAAGGACAGAGATGCAGGACCAATTGAACAACAAGATTTATGTATGTCGGGGAGATCCCAAGATCCCAGTGGAATATAAAATATCTATATTGAATTAAGGTATTTACATAAATCGTCTAAAAAATAAATCTATTTACAAAGATAGCCAAAGATTTATAATATTACACAAATGACATAATTTAAATTAAATTCAAATACAATAAAAGTCAAATTTATGTCATATTTATAAAAAATATAAAAAATAAAAGGTTGACATTTTTTAAAATACATTAGTTTTATCCTATGGAATGAAATTTTCAATTGAAGTATTGGTTTGTTTAAGATTTGGTTTCTTGTCAAAAAAAAAAAAACCCATGAATGACTCTACATTTTTCAAGACCGTTGACACAAAAAAACTTACTTCAGTATCGAGACGGAGGGAGAGTTTTTGTAGTTTGAAAAATTATATTACTAATTATAAGTGGCCATTTAAATTTCATTTACATCACCCGACAAAGAACAAACAAGTAAACTTCCAGAATTTGGCAATGACAAAAAAATAAAAAAAATGCTGTTCCTTGAGTTATGAAAATGATATCGTTTATACGTTTGAATATTTGTATTCCAATAAGCATAAGCAATACATCACAACGAAAAATGGTTAAATTGGTATCTACGAAATAAAAGACTTCTAAACTTCCTTTTACTATAACTTCTGTTGTATAGACTGAGCAAGTACAACATATTTACAATGAAAATTGGTTCCCACATTCAGCCCTAGCAATATTTGAATGGTTATTCAGGAGTAGTCACGTTGCACTGGCTTGCGAATGCAAAATTAACATACTATTGAACAGTCACTCCCAAGTTACCATTCTTTCTTCGGAACTTACACCTCAGAAGACTAAAAATGTGTACCCTCCTTTCTCACAGCAATATATCATTAACTCGAACCGCCTCTTTTATTCCAAGATGAATAGTTTGTTTCCCCGTAGGGCCTGCAAGAAAAGGCAAGGAAGAAGAAGAAAGGACCATATCTACCAAGTTAAATACCCTCGAATAATAAGAAAATTAGCAATTGACAGAGGAGACAGTATTAGGAATTCTTGAAGAAATAATAAATATGCATAAATATAATTCACCAAACTTAGACCAGTTAACAAGAAGAAAGAGGACATTAAGACGAACAAATCAGTTTGAGGAAACAATAGTACAAACCAAAAAGTCGTGGATTCAAATCCTCACCTCCACATGTTGAACTAAAAAAAAATAAGTACTGACAATGATGTAGATCACTAGATGCAACATTGCAAAAAGAACGGTTTACACAGAAGTTTTGCCACATCTTTGGAATATTACCTCGATTTCATGTGAAGCAATGTGAAGAATATTGAAATCAAGAACGAGGAAGATCCCACAAAAATGTAGGCAAACCCAAGGAAATCATTTCTTCCCCCTAACCAGCTTGATGTTGAAAGGACAAGCTTCTTTCTACCACCAAAGCTGTAAGTGTTGTAGTTGTTCATTATCTTGATTTCTAGATCATCGTCAGCATGCAAATCTTCTTCAATTCTACCATATAACTTTCTGAAGCTTGGAAGAGCAGCCGTGCGCATCCAGACTATTAGATCTTCATGATCGCTCAACTAAGCCAAAATATTTGTCACAACCAGCTTGATTAATCCACATGCAAGTTTCACATGAAGCACTTACGAGTCTATTCACTAAATCAGAATGGTAATACACATGGAGATTCAAATACAAGCTTAAATCTTAGTCATACTTCAATTCACAGTTCACATCATCAGATTATAAATGGGTTCTAGAAAAAGCCTATCATCTCAATTGATTTATAAAGTGAGTTGGGCGGTAGACAGTCCCTTAAAGTTTATTTTTCGGCAAGCATTCCAGATTTCTCCCAACACAAAAAGAATGAATATTGACAAATTTTGGTGATATGAAAGACTATTTAGTGGAATTTCATATTCACCGACTCCTTATATGATAAAAAAATTGATGAGTTGGCCAATCTCCTTATTTTGGAAATTCAGAGGCTGAGCAGATTCCCAAATCATATAGCCTGAACTTCAGGTACTTCAGATATTTATTCATGCAGCTCCTTTTTCTGATATTTAATTAAAAGAATACAGATTATGGATCAGAAGTTTAGGCCCATTTGGCTTTTTGGAACTAAAAAAGAGCCGGATTCTTACTCTGTCTCCTTCCAAAAATGTGCGCTTATGTAGAAAGGATGAGGAAACTCCAAGCCACATATTTCTACACTGTTCCAATATTCATAATTTATGGTTATCTTTTGGAAGCTTTCAATTTAGCTTGGGGTTTTCCAGCAGTCAATGTCTACAGGTTTTGAGTAACTTCTTGTGAATCATCTACTTAAAAACCAAGGTCCTTTGGGAAAATGCTAGCATATGAACTGCATGGGAGGTTTGGCCGAAAGAAAGTAAAGAATTGAGTTTTACATTTTAAAGCCAGACCGCCGCCTTGTGTTTGAGCCCCAAACCCAAACTCTTGCAGACAATCGCAACAAACCCCTCAGTCCAATATATCAATTAAAATACTAAATGATTTTCTAATATAAATGACAAGTAATATGAACGGAACCTTTGATTACTGTCTGTGAAGTTGTAGTTTACTTACAGGAATATTTGGATCTAGATTTCCACCACCAATCAAGGTTCCATTTTGGAAGTTAAAAGGATAGACATGCTTTCCATATTTATGTTCACGGTCACTTTCCCATGCAATGTTCTTCCTGTTCACCTTCAATTCAGATCGTCCAAAGACAAACCTATATGTGTCATTGAACAAACTCCATGCTATCAACCCACAAGGAACAATCGGGAGACCATTATGCGACTGTACTGGTTTGCAGGAACTTGTATCGTTGTATGCCAGCCCATGTAAGAGCTGCTTATCACTTCTACTTTTGACATACCTGAAGTTTAGAAATAGTACAAGATTAAATGCTTGCAAAAGTGTAGTCAGGATTCAGGAACATCTTTTGGAATAACTCTGATTAAGGCAATACAGTAGGCTGTCCTTAAGGTCTTTCCATCTCGGACCCTTTTGAAATAACTTAAAAAGGAATATAATACGTAGTCCTTAAGTTCATACTAACTATAATTCAAAACATGACGATAAATACAAAAGTACACTAGGAAGAAGAAAATCTCTATTGGGGTGTTGCTTGTTAACGGTAACTATTTTAACACAATCAGAATTTTAGATTAAAGTATTACAGGTGAAGAAATATTTAAAAGAAGAGAAAGAAATTACTATAAAATCAAGCATCATTACACAAAACAGGAGTAAGACTCTTACCTTCGGTGGTTCTGATAGTAGTTATCTAGTTGATAGTAGATGTAAATTGGAGCTTTCATAGTCTTGTTCACCTATAAAAGTAAATAAGATTAGAAGCAAAACAAGGACATAAGAGGAAGTTGTTTCAGGGCTAAGGAGCATAGACACTTCAGTTTGGGTAAAGTCTCCATGTTCGACACATGTAGGATACTTATTAGCACAATAGACGTGCATCAAACACTAGTTGTATAAAGTGAATATGAATCTAGCACTTGTTCGATATGTATCAAACCATTGCTAGGCATAATAAATAGACATAATACTAATATAGGACAAATATAATAAATTTTGAGAGCAAAGGTCGGAGGTTCAAATCTCCCTACTCTCATATGCTGAACTAAAAAAAGATTATATATATTTTTAAAAATATATATTTTAATAAATATGTATTGGTGTGTTCGTGTCCTAAATTTTTAGGAAATGATGTGTCATCATGTCTGTGTTCATATATGTGCTTCTTAATTCCGGGATGAACCTATTACCATTACCCATATTTCTCAGTGGTAATATGAAGGCATAAAAAAGAATCAAGTGTTGAACAGAACAATTACTTACCATTAACCACAGATGAATTTCTGACTGAAACTGTACACTGTTTTTTATTACAAGTAGCGTTTTTAGTCATAATCAAAATTTGAAATGTACAAACTCATTATCTTTCGTTCCAAAGGGAGATTATTGCTCTTTCCTTCTTAACTCAGACTGAAAACTCAAGCTCCTTTTCTACATGCCTATTTTGTTTTTCGTTCCCTAACAATCCCCTGATAACATACTAACTCACCACATCAGATGAGCTTGTCTCTTTTATATTTATAGTTGAACACAAAAACATATATTCAATGGAACAATATTTTTCAAAGGAGATTCTGAATGTAAGTGCTAAGAACAAAAGTTGAGAATACCTTTGTGGAAAAGGAACAACCTTTAGGAGCTGAACTATCTTTGATATATGCCACCATATTATTTCTATATGACATGGGTACGCATTCAGTATCATATCTGTATACAATTTCCACAACCTGCACGACCATTTTCAACTATCATCGCAGCACGAATTTTATATATTAAATGATAATAAAACAACACAAATTATATTTTGATAAACATAAGTTGTTTAGTTTATTTATATAAAAAAAGAAATAAAGCAATTAGACAAACAAGCCAGTCAAACAATTAAACGTTAAAATAAATTTATAAATTATAACCAATATAATAAGTGATTGTCACTAGTATAAAACATTAGACAGTTCGCAACATTGCTTAATAAGAATTAAAAGTTAAATACCACCAAGGTATCAACAAATTTATGAAGGAAAGACGTACATAAGTAGGTGAATTGACAATGCATTTTTACTTTGCCCCTTTGGGAGGTAAAACCTCTACACTAAAAATATACACAGTAAGGTATTTGACATGCATTTTGAAAAAGTGTGGTTAAGTGAAACACTTATTACAACATTTTTTGAAAGAAAATTAATTAAATGCTTCATCTAAAAATATTTTAAGTGCCTTTTATCTGATTTTAGAATTTTTCATATCACTTTTGATTGCATTTTTAATTAGTTAAAAGTTTTTTAAAATTTTTAACTAAACAATATTGTATTTTTTTTATAAAAAAACCACTTTTAGTCATCCGTAAGTACTTAAAAAAGGGTGTTCATAAATATTTTCAAAAAAAGGCATGCCAAACACACATTAAATAACATTCAAGTCTCTCAAGAAAGGAAATTCAAACTTTTATGCATGCAGGCACCCAAGTAAATACCATGGTATCTCTTTCTAGGGTGATGAAGGATACCTTCCTCTTTGATATGCACGGAAGAGGAAGAAAGCGACCCTTGAAATTCAAGAAGGATTAACTAAATGTAGATAAAAATTAACAGTACTGGAAAAATACAAAAGAAAAAGAGGTGTTCAGTGGGGGGTTGCGGGTAGGGTTGTAGGCTTGTCTTGTTTCCCTACCCCACAACCCACCCACCAACAGGTGCTCCATGAGTCTCCAGGTAAGCTTCCATTTTAATGTATATAGATGTATTAATAATACAGAGAATCATAAATTTATCTAGTTAAATAACAGAGAAGCAGTTGAAGATTAATGTTTCAGCACCTACATGAAACACTTACACTGCGGGAAGCATGAAGGACAACAAGCCCAACAGGAGTGAAAAGAATTCCCATTAAAAGAAAAACAGAAATAACCTGCAGAAGAGATGATCAACATTATAAGGTCCATAATAATTAATATACAGTGAAGAAATACAAAAGACTTATATGCCAATTGCCAAGTCAAGCAGCATTCAAAAACTCACCCATGCAGGTGACAGCACAGGCTTACAAGCTGGAAGGCTCTGTTGTGTAAAATGATAATAGGCTGCATTTAATGTAACCATTGCACACAGTGTGACAAGAATAACATTAAGAGAGAATGGACTAGCAGAAATAAAAGAAGAAAAAGAGGAGGGAAAATATAATAGTTTTTATGGATGAATACATGGAAGAACTTCCACGTTGCGAATATTAAATAATTAAAATTCAGCCAAAATCTCAAACAACAACAAAGTCAATAAAATTGGCTTGCAGCAGAATGTCATGGGCTGAAACTTAACAACCAACAATAATTTTAATGATAAGAGAATAAAGAATGAAAGAGAAACCAAAATATAATGATTTCCTAGTTAATAAAGCATTGAACTATAAACCAATAAGGGCTGTCTAACGTCTTGTTCATTGCCTAGATCTTCTCAAAGATATCAAAGATGAACGAAATATTATACTGTTATATAAACACTTCACCAAAGATCCAAAAAGAAAAGAAAGCAATTTTGCATCTAATATCATTCAATTGTCTAAAATATATATATATCATATGTGAAAAGAAAAACAAAATCAAGCTTCATATCTTATTACACTAACTAACTATCCACCTCTCCTGTGGTCATTTAACATAATTTGATATACCAGTACCCTGGAGTCCATTTCACCAATCCACCACAGTTCATATGCATTGGAGCTCAAAAATATGATATATCATAGGCACAGGACAGAGATGACTGGACTGGAAGGAGTGTGTGATGCAACCATGTACCAAGGGTTCTAGATTACATGTCCAAGTCGGTTCAGATTTAGCCAACTCAAGCCATTCATATAAAGTGCTATATTATACTCCAAAGTCAATGCAATATTAAGAGCAGCTAAGCAATCCACGAGAGCTTGATGCCTACTCCTTACTGCACAGTTATCATCCCATTAGAACTCCAAATTCCTTAATCCTTACCATAGTCTGGCATGGAAAATTAAATCTTTTATAACCCAGTCTTTTTTTGTGCACACTAGACTTACTATTCTTGTACTATTATTATTCCAGAAGTGTCCCCATCTGCATCTTTTTCTTGATTTATAGTCCTACATCGATCTATAATTCTTCATCTTTAAAACCCATTTAAATTTTTAATCAAACACCCCATAAGCACACAAACGTCTTAACTTCCACTGAAAATTAGAAAAGCATGAAACAAAGATATGAATGCTACTTTTATCAGTAAGATGGATATAACCATAATTATGAATACTAAAATGCTTTTCTTTGTATGTAGGGACTGGCAACTTCCTTTTATAGTAAACCTTTTCTTTTGAAGTCTACAATTTACATCTAAAGGTTAGCAGAGAAATACGGTACAACAGTACCTTCACCTGTAACAAAAGGAAACACGCAAGACATTTCAGTAATTAAATGTCAAAAGAGATGCCTTCATCCTCTACTTGTCAACTAAAAATTACAGCAGGTACACTTCTTGTCAACTAAACCAGTAGATTTACAAATTTAAAAATGAGACTGCTAGCGATACCTCAAAAATTAATAACTCAAAAAACTCACGGGATGTTTAATATTCCAGGTAAATAGTTGTTAACGGGTTTTAAATCCACAACCACTGGGTTATCCAACGACTTTACTTTTGTCCAAGACTTTGGTTTGAAAAGACAACATTACTTGTATCAATTTTTTTATCATAGAGGTTACCTGTATGTCTCCTTGCTTGTACATGTCCTGCTGGAATTGATTCAGATACTTCAGGGACCATTAATCTGCTGCTTCCATCCGAATCCATAGTTTTTCTTATTCTAAATGGGAAGAACAGAAAAAGGGGGTTCTCGGAACTTGCACTTGCCAAGCTTTCATTTGCCCTTACGTTTCAGAGCTATTGCGCCAGACGGCAGGACCAGAATTTTCTGGGCTACTGAGGCCCTGTCAAACTGAAAATTCAATTTAAGTCTACTTTTTAACCCAAGTTTTTAAGAGAGGGTTTGATATAACTTTTAAACGGTTTAATAATAGAAAAAAAATATATATATTTTTTAAAATTAATAGTATTTAATTAAAATTTTGAAGAGTATTTTTAATTAATTAAAAATATTTTTTAGAATTTTTAATAATAAAAAATAGTTTTAAAATGTGTAAAATTGTATAAAATATATTTAGAGCTTTTTAAAATTAAGTATTTTATGAATTTTCTTTCAAAAAAACCCTTATATGATAAATGTTTTACTTAAAAATATTTTTTTAAAAAAAATTATACCAAACATGTATTAAATGTTTGATGAATTGGTGTTTAATCACTTAAGGTCGTGAAAACAGATATGTATATATATGTCATACATTTTTATAATTACAGTAAGGCAACAATAAATAAGCATGTATGCATATGTATGTATATACACATATTTACATTGTTATCGATATCTAACTACAGGATAGAGAGCTTTTAAATTATAAAACCAAACAAAATATAAACTATATCGCTAAGCGAACTGAAGTAGCACTCCTTTCACATAATATAATCTTCTCTATATTCGTAGTTTTCACTCAAAGATAACCGTAAAAACCAACTAAACGTATTCAAATTAACTTCAGTATCTCGAATACAATTAGCCCGATGAAATTGAATATGCACACACAAACAAAGCAGATACTAAAAATCCACTAACTACTCTCTTCCATCGCTATATCATTCTGAAGTACAATACAAGACAAGACAAGAAACAAGGAATTGAAATTGATAAAAGGTACCACAAATATACATTACATAATAGATGTATCTAATTCTGCAAGAATCCAATCCAAGCAAAGATGATGAGCGCGATTCCAAACATGAAATAGAACTGAAATTCGGCCAGAGGAGATGCTAGCAAAGTTACCTGGAGATGTTGAGAGCTGAAAGGAAGAATAATTTGATAAATACAGATTACAGAGCACTAATCCATGAATGTAAAAGCGAGACGAGGTTGATTGGGAAGAGAGAAAGTGGATTCACTGATTCAATACTGTATTTTTGGGTTTTCGAACGAGAAACTATGCAGAAGAAAGCGTTGCCAGTACGGTTTCGTTAGATACTATGCTCCCACCATTTTCTCCCTTATTTTCTTTCCATCTCCAATTCATTTCATTCAAAATGTGTGGTATTGTATAGCTAATTGTTGTCCATTACACCATGTCAAGTCGAACATAACAGAAGTTCGTAGATTTGAATCTTCAATTCATATGTTGAACTAAAAAAAAGCACCAATAAAAGACATATATCTTCGAGATTCATAAATCCAAGTTCATAAAGTATTCATTACCATCCTAATGCAGAACAATAAACAAACACAAATTCGTTGCCATGTTCATGATCTTATTGATACCGGATACCCAAAATTGACTTCGAAAGTTTGATTTTCGTTTGAAGACGCTACTAAGTAGAACATTCATGTGTTGGAGATGGAGTTAGTAATTTCCTTATATTTTTAATTTCACTATTTTAAAATACTATTTTTAGTACTTTTTTCATTAATTTTTCATTTTTTTTATTGATTATCCAGGTGTGCAAGCACTTATGGTGTTGAGATGCCAAGACCAATGTCGAGATGCTGTCCCTTCTTCACGC
>JAOANK020000077.1:179210-196414 GCA_026257165.2 Telfairia occidentalis
TTTTATTATTAGTTTTTTTTAAAAAATGAATATGTTGAAAATTTTTTTGGTACAATATGTTAGAGATCTAATAGATACAATATTGAAAGTTTAGAGATCATTTTTAACGTTTCAGGGAACTATTAGACACAAAAAGTTGAGAATAGGGATTTATTTAATACTTTTTAAAGTTCAGGAATCTATTTGACACAAATCAGAATGTTCAAGGATTAAATTTATAATTTAACCTAAAAGGTTCTAACCTTAACCCCGACTCCATGTTTATATAGCTTGGTTGGTTGTATGGAACATGGTGAATTATCCAAAACCTAACAAAAAAAAAAGGACGAGGTGGGATAGTTGAACTCACACTAATATCAAAGCTACTTCAATTCTTTGAGTGAGGAGGAAGCTACAGATTGGTTATTCGACAGTCAGCAAGAGAGCGAGAATACCTTGGTTTTCTCTGATAGGATGATCGTCTATATGGATAAATGGTTGACACCGAATTGGGATTTATCCCAGATTGTATCTTCATGGATCTCATGATTATCTCCTAATATGCCCCGACTTAGAAAAAGGATTTGGGATGAGTCGTTAATGGAATTTTGTCTTCCTAAAAGATGCATTATTGTCAGTCAAGCTTGGTCATGTGTCGAGAATAAAATGTGTTGAATATTTGAGCTCAATGTGTTATAAAGACACTATAACATGTTGCCTTGAGGGGTGGTTAAACCAAGCAAAGTGGGATGTTATAGCAACAATGCTACTTCATGGGTTGAGTATGCTAGGAGGGCTGAGGGATGCTTTCAGGATCCTGTCCAAGTGGGGCGTAGAATGCGATTTGATTACGATGCTCGAGATAGGTTCCCTAAAAAGTTGGTTGGGGAAGGTTCCTCCGTTCTTGAATTCATATATCAGGCTGTCGAATTTGGCCTTGCTAGGGGATCTGAATAGAGTGATGGTAATTTTTACCCCAGATATATATATATAGGATAACTTTTATATTTATTCAGTTTTGATTTTTTTATCTTAAAATTTTAATTTTCGTTCCTAAATTTTCATATAGTCTGTTTTGTAGTACCTTGTTAAAATTTTGTATTGTACCATTAGAAATCTTGAACCACCTATTTTCAAACTGTATACAAGACCTTGAACATGTGCCTTAAAGCATAAGCTCATATGGTGCCACTCAAGGTGTTTATTTAATGCACTACGCAACATATTTTGATGCAAAGTGTCAAGAACTATTATATTGTAACAAAATATATTTTCAAATGTCAATGAAATTTCAAAAAATTTGAAAAACACGTTGAAACTTGTATTGTGAATGAAAATGTAACTTTCCAACTCCAAAATTTATGCTGATAAAAATCTCTGATTTCATGTGAAGGGTGCAGTTCGCAAATATGGAATTTTTTTGTAGTAATATCTAGTCTATTGAATATGTTCATGATCCCAAGAATGTTATATTTTCTCCTATCCTTAAGCTCCTCAAGGATGGCTGCAGTAAGAATGGAGGTCTGATTTACCTTAACTCCTTCAACTTGATTAATGCTTAGAGTGTTAAAGGTGGGATTGCAGGAAATAAATACTTTGCTTATGCTGCAATAACAGAATTGAATTCAGAGACTTTTGTAGTGCTTTCCATTTCGATAACTTGCAAAGGTATAATGATAATTAAGAATTAGTTCAATAAACACTTTCCTTAAAGTGGTTGCCTATATGGCTTGTGATGGGAGGACCTATTTAGAAGAATTGTCATTATAATCTCTAATATTGCATTTTAGAGACTATTTGAAGTGATTACTTATATAGCTGCTAGATATCTCTTAAGTTGTGGTTGTGGACTTTCCTCATGGCCACTTTCTGATTACATTTTACAAGCCTTCATATTTCCTATGAAAAATACAGCTCTTCGTTTACCTAAAGGAAAACGCAACTTATGTATTAACCTTAATTAAACATAATGTTTGAATGACAGGATTATGTAAGCGCAAGAAGGAAGACTAGAGGCTGAGGCAGGCCTGTTCAAATCTGTTGGTTCTGTTATTTGGTTGCTGCTCAGGAAAGGTCTTGATTTAAAACATAAGTATTTGCCATCTGGAGAATTCTTTTCCAGATTTTGAATGTAATTTCTCTTATTATTTCATCTGTGGTGTTTAAATCTTTGCTAGCCTTGTTTTGATAGCAGTTGTGTGCAGCGTTTTGAGCACTTGCAGTTTTTCCCTTAAATTTTTTCCCCTTGATTTGCGAGTTGTTTTGTATTGGATTTCTTATTGAATAAAAATCTCGTCTAAATAAAATTAGTTAAAAAAATGTTTTTGCCTTTTTTCTTTTCTGGATTATGTCTTTCACTGGTTGACTTGGGAAAAAATCCAGTTACATGTGATTGATTACGCGACTCCAAAATATGAATTACTTGAATTCTTTGGCTGAAAACAGTGCCACCTCAGAGACGAAAGTAAACAGAATCTGCCATTGATATTTAACTGCCTTTCAGTAGAAGCAATGGTTGGGTTGGTCGGTTTTGATTACTTTTAGCAAAATTACTTCCATTATAAATACTTAAGTAGGAAGTACTTAATAGCACATCTAGTGACTCTACACTTTAGAAGTGATTTTAGGTGTTTCTCACTCCAAATGTTCTCTTCCATAATACCGTGTTTTTTGTTTCTGTTTTTTTTTTTTTTTTTAAAGAACTTCCAAATTGCTCCAAAATATGATAATTTAGAGTGAATAGTACATACCTGTTTTCAGTATTTAGCAATGTCCACGTCTGGGTTTGATGATTGCTAGCTTTTTCATGGACTGTCCAAGCAAATCGCCACAAACATTCATTTGTCTTTTGCAGGCACACGGTTTTAGAAATAGTATCATCATTGACACGGATTCTAATCAACCAAACTTGAAGAGAATTTCATGTGATTAACAGTGAAGAAGCAGAATCACAACCAGCTAATTGGTATCAAACCAGTAATGATGGATTATGAAACTTATTATTTCCCATGTTTGCCCACAAAATGGTCCAGCAAACAATACCTGGCAATGGAAATAGGAGACAGTAGCATCTCCTGCCCCCCAAATCTCCCTTTCAATATCCCAAAACATGTCCCCACATTTTCATTTAGCCTGAATTATTTGGATCTGATCATTTTTTTTTTCCTTTCCATAATAAAGAAAAAATGGTCACTCTCACTCTGCAATAAACCATCCTAAACACGCAGTGGACACAAACTCTACAGTGCCCTTTGTCGATATCCCATCTTCCATATACTCCAAAGTCCACACTTTTTCTCTGTCCATAATGTAGCATCTAAAAGTTGCAACTCTTAATACTAAGTTTTCAAATTCACTCTTTCTGATTAGTTTAGATAGCCAAAAGAAGTATTCCCATGAAGGGGCTTCACTCAAATTTCAGCGAAACCAGCGAATTCAATTTTCTTAAAAGACCTTTCTCTAGTATCTCACCAGATGTTCAATTGATTTCCAAGAATGCTACATTGGAGGCTGTATGTACTTCACAATCTGAAAGGGGGTTGAAGAAGATAATTGTTTCAAACAAAGTCCATCTTGACCCAACAGTGTAATGTGCTTTCAAGGCAAATTTAAGCTTGCTGAAGGATTCAACAAGAAAGGTCAGTAAATTTGGCACTAAGAACCAAGACATGTTAACTCGATAGTGCGAAGTTCATCAAAGCTCTATGATTTTCCAATTTGCACATTTCCATATTCCTCAACTATTTAAAGAACTAACACCGTCGCACATGTAAAAAGAGATCCTGCAACGTGATATCCATGACATTAATGGCAATCAATTCATTAGGATGCAATTACTTGATAGAACTAGATCATATTCACATATAAGAAACAAAACACTACAACGAGGCTCTTACAACATCATTTCTATTTGTAATTTTGCACTTTTGCAAGTAGTATATCGAATAACGACCAAGTTGAGGAAAGATTTCAACTATCTCACTTCTTCAAACAGAAGTCACCCGTTCTTCAATCTAAAATCAACCATGGATAGCAGAGCATGCTGAAGTTTGATGGCAATCATCGCAATTTGATGATGCGTAAAACAAGGTGTTTCCGGCATCCTACTTTAAAAAACATGCAGTCCCCCCACTATCAATCTTCTCTTTATCTGAAATTCCATTCCCGTACTTATTAGGCACGAGGATTTAAATAACAAAAAAGTGAACGAAAATAACACAATAAGAAAAAGAATGGAAAGAAGGAAAGTGGATACAGAGTTCATAAAGAAAGCAGAATATAGAAGAAATTGAATGATGGCTGATGACCCAAAATAAGCTATGTTCAACTAATTCCTCACATTAAAGTCAAATGACACTTCTCAATCAAACCCTCGTCAGACTTAACGGCTTGTGCATGTACAACATGTGCAAAGAGAACATAAAAACCATGGGAAAACATTTTCATACTATGATTGAATTTTATCCAGACATTCTCGCGTTGAAACAACTGCATAAACAACAAACAACTTCTCCAATCTAACATCCAGATTATTAGCAACATGTCTCCCTATAAATTGTGAACCAGTTAAATAAAATAATATAAGAAGACCAGCACAATTTTAAATATCAGAGAATCATAGAGCATAATTAGTTGCCAACGCAAACATATATTAATTGAGCATGGAATAGATAGATACCACATAACCAGGCTTCCTTAATAATTCTAGTGAATTAATAACAATTTGGGGATGGGGCATTTGCAACCGGAAAGAGAATTACCTCAGATCCAGTTGAAGTTATCAGAAAGAATTCATCTCAAGACAGTAAGTTCTCCTCTTCACCAGAATCTTTGCTGCGGTTCCATAAGGTTCCTCAAAAGCGTTTGAAAGCCATGACCCATCAGATACCTCTTTCTTAGTCATTGACTGCTCACTCGGACGTATAGCAACAAGTGTTGCCCCCTTCAGAATAATCCCACCAGGCAACTCCAAGTGAGGCGCATACCAAAGCCTCATATTCAGGGCTGGAACAAGCGTCCTCTTCGATGCAGTTGAAGCCGACAAAGGCTTCACTCTCAACTCCTCAAGCTGATCCTTGTTCATACATAACATGCCTTGTCCATCTGCATCAGTCAGAACCAAATTGTCCAGAGTTTTGTGCTCCGCAATTATCGGCTGCAGCAAATAATGTCTCGCCGAAGCCGCAATCAATGAGCTAATCGTCCAGACTACTCTCAATTTGAGCCCCCCATTTGTATAAAACGATTCGGGTATGCTCCCACTGTCGTCAGCTGCGGCAGCATTTCCAGAGCAGAACCCATCAGTTCCATTCTCTTGAATGTGTTTGAAGGATCCTTTGGCGTGAATCACCGATGCAGCACCCAAGATCACACAATTATCCAAAGTTGACCCGAAATCAGCTCTCCATTTCAACAAGATTCCGTCGTCGATACCCAATTCGCCGCTAGGAAGCTCGATCCGGAGAAACCGAATCTCGTTAAAATTCTTCAAGACTTGGGTAGGCGAGTGATGAGTCACACCACTTGTACCACTCTCCCCATCTTCTTCCCTCCCAACCGCAAGCGAAGAGGTCGACAAAGACGACGAACCAGAAGCCAACCCAGAGGAAGTCACCCGTTTGGGACCCAAGAACTGGCCTAAGGCTTGAAGGGGCTTGACAATGCCTCCAAGAACCATACGAAAGAGATTAGAAAACGCGCTACGGGACTTATCAGAAGACGAAGAACTGGACGCGAAATCATCATCAGAAATCACACAGTCAACTCGTACAACAACGTTGTCAACCTGAGACACGATGGAGTGAAATCTGCGAGAAACCGCACAACAACGTCCAAGGGCCTTAACGTCTCCGATCCTATTGAAAATCAGCAGCAGAAGAGAGTCAGGAAGACGATCAAAGTGATCATCCAAGTAGGTACAACGGGTATAGCTCTTGGCAAAAACGCCATCCTGTTCGAAATAACTTGTAGAGGGCGGATAGAGGCGTAGGTAAGAACAGGACATTGCTAAGAGTGAAGTCTGAAAGTGAAGAAATAACGAAAATTTCTCAGATCAGAGAAAAGGAAGGCGAAAGATGAAAAGGTGGGAAACAAAGAGATGGATCTGAAACTGCCAGTGAATGCATGATCGGAGATTAGTCGCGGGAGGGAGACGGAGAGAAAGAGGAAGTGGAGATTATGAAACCCTAATTTTATAGGTCAAAAAAAGAGAGAGAAAATGATAGAAAATGGTGGGATGAGATGGATCCACGATTTTGTCCTTATGAACTGAAAATAGATATCTACTCTTTCTCTCTGTTTTATTTGGTCTTTCACACACACAAAAATCGGTTATTTGCAATTTTCATCAGACCAAAAACAAAAATTTATTGTCTTACAACTGATAGAACTAAAAACAAAACAGTTAAAAAGACAATATGGCTTTGATTAAAATTTCAGAAATTCAAATCTCCATATTTACATTTGGTTGAACTAAAACAAAAGCATATTTAAAAAAAAAAAAAAAAAACTAAATATTCGCTTTTTTTTTTTCTTCAATGAAATATATTCCTTTCTTTATTTTGGAGAGAGATTTTATTTTTTAATTTTTTACTTTACAAACATAAGGATATGAATCCGGCAATTAAAAAAAAAAAGTTACTCATTAGGTTTAAATTAGCATTAGAATTCTAGCTTTTTCCTAAAAATTAAGTAATGAACTTAAGCCAATCAAAGCATAATTCAGTAAATAAAGATATGTACTATTATTGCAGAGGTCGATAGTTCAATCTCCTGTCTCCACAAATGTTGAACTAAAAAAAAAAAATAATTGTTCACTTTATTGTTCACTTACTTTTAAATAAAAATAATTAAAAATGAAAAATATTACAGATTTTTATTCTTTATATACCAGATAGATTTTCTCAATTGAAAGTAGAGTTGGTATTAATGAGGTTAAATATGATTAATTGTTTGAGCTACAATTAATTTAACAATAATAAAGACTTTCAATGATGAATTAGTTAAGAGTGGACCACTAATCAGTTAAAATTTAACAATAACGCAGGTGGATTAGATCCAACAAAATATAATTTAAAAAGATTACGAGAATGAGAGACAAATTTAGATAATAATGTAACGCAGCGTCCAAATTATGTGGGCGTTTTTTTAGAGATAAATGTGGGCGTTGTATTATGAATATAATAATTACAGCAGTTTATTTTTCTCTCTAAGCTGGGTCGGTGGATAAGGTATTTACTATCATCATAAAGATTGCGAACTAATCATTCACTTTTTATTTGAGCTTTCGACTGACAATCATCCGTCTGTTTCATTCGAGTTTTCGAGTTCTCCTCACATCACCTCTAAGATAAATGCAAGTGATCCTTTTCTCTTTCAAAGCACGAACAACCTTGAGCTCTTCCATATCCCATAAAAAAAATTCTCATTTAGATCAATATTTATCTACTACACCAAAATCAAGAATTTTATTTAAAGTTCTATTAATTTTATTCTTAATATATGTTTTATAATTTATTAAATGCATTTGAGAATACTTTTTTAATTCCGAGCTAAAATTTATCTAAATAAAAATTGTAGCAGTTCTTCAAATTTAATATTAAGATTGCAGTATTTATCGAAGTTTGAAGTTCAACTTAATAAAATTGATTCAACTTGACAAGTTTAAAGGTAAAAAATGATTTTTTTTCCCAACTTAATAAACCCGAACTTTGGTGATTTTACCTAAAAACCCATACCCAATAAATAAATATACTTGGAAGAACATTTTAACGAAACTAATGAATTAATACGGAAATGTAAAATTTAAGGCCAATAAATGATTATGGCCCATCGCTTTAAATTCCCCAAACACGAATAGACACGTGCTGACCCACAAGCACAGAGACAGCCATCAAATGATCCAATTATTGTTCCAACCGTTAAACCACAAAATTGTAATTTAACCCTTTATGGTTGAATTTAATTAGGTCACAGTTAAACCATAAAGGCTATGCTTTAATGGTTGTTGAGAGACAACGTATAACATTTTAACAGTCTATCTTCACTTTTATTTAAATCTGAACAGAATTTGCAAACCCCAAAAAAAAAAAAAAAAAAAAAAAGTTAAAATTTTTAAGTAATGAAGGGTTAAAAATTGAAACCAAAGCAAAGACACTGTAGAATTATGGTCCAACAGGTAGAAGAAGAATGAAATTAAGGGGCCACCTGATGATACCCAAGTGTGAACCCAACCAACCTTGCCAAATGGTCCCAAAAATGTAAAGCAAATCTAATATAATTTCCTGCATACACAATTTCTATTCTATCATAAATGTCTTATTGAAAACGACATTTTTCCAATTTCATAAATTGTAAACATTTTTTTTTCCAAAAATTATGTTATTTTACACTACCTTTTCCTCCACAACTCAAGTTGGTGAAAGGTAGAGCCCACTTCGTAACAATTTCGTTTTTAGTTTTCTAGTTTTGAAATTTATGCTTGTTTACTCCTAGTTAAATTCCAAAAACAAAAACTACTTTTTTTAATTTTCAAATTTTGGCTTGATTTTTTAAACCATTAATAGCAAGTGGAAGCAAAATATAGAAACTTGTGAAAGATTGAATGTCATCATTCATAAAATGCAGATGCCCTGCTCTCAATCACATCACATAACACTATTCTAACCTGGTGATTAATTTCATTACAAATTTTAAAAAGTTTCTGTAAATACAAAAGAACAGATTCAAGAGAAAATTATTCCTCTTCCTTTTCCCTTCAATAATATACACAAGTGGGCAATTTCAATCAAAACAAAGCAACGCTACATTTTACCTTCATACTTTAAACAAAAACACTAAAATGATCATGACTACCATTTCATTGACTGTTATCACATGTTACAGACCTTTCTATTCCCTTTACATTCAGACTTCTCAAAGGGCATAAAAGAGATTTTATCTCAACAGCAACAGCAAGATTAAAGTAAACCTTGATGTTTCTCTAGGGTTTAAACAAAAGTGAAAACTAACAACATTGTAAATATGGGGGGAGAGGCAATGCAGAGTAGAGATATAACTACAAGTCTGCTAATGAAAAGCCAAAAAGGCATTCCAACAATAATAACACCGTAAACTAGCTAGCGCAGGCCACTGTAATTCATGCTACAGGGTTCAATTCCCTCCAATAGTAAGCTAACGGACAAGCGGCATAGCAGAGGGCTGCCCAGTTAACTTGTAAAAGAAACCTATCAATATATATTTAGCACTGTTGCCAAGTTCCAACTTCTAGAGTCACTACTCAGGTAGGCATTGGTCAAGGTAGAAAATAGAATGAAGAGCCGAGAAATCAAAGAGAAAGAAAAAGTCGGTACAGCACAAGCAACTACAGATTTTAATGCACAGCATCTTCCTAATAGTCTAGGGCAAAATAGCGTAACATGAAGCAAAATATACGCTGGAATTACACCATCAACTGCTTTCTGTAAACAGCCTAAGGATGACGCACAGAAAAATGATTACCTATCTTCAGTAATGTAAACGAGCAGCTGATTCTTGCCCTGGGAACTACATGCAAGAGGGTGGGAAATCCCATCACCATAATCTCACAGTTCACCGTGAGCAGTCCAGAGTCAGATGGAAAGTTAATATCAAGATAAGGACAAACTTAGTTGCTCCAGACTACAAACGGGAATTGTCAACATGGTAGACGGTTTAGCACACATCAGACAGTCATGAATGAGATAATTTGATGCAACCAATTCAACAGAAGATAACGTGCCATGAACCACGTGATAACCGAGGGAGATACTTCAAACCTAAAATCGTTCTATGGTTTGGTTAAGATGGTATTCATATACTTTCTTTGCATGATTAACGATTTGGATGACTAAACAGTAACCCCACATGGCAAAATTTCTTAGAAGGCATTAAAGAATCTATACAAAATGATCTAGGGCCTGGAAACATTTTACTGAATCTACTAAATACACTAATGGAGTAAGCATAACCACTCATTGTTCAGTAATGCCTCTCTGAAATTAGCATTTTTCATCCGCTAGGAAATGAAACAATGTCATTAGAATAAAGAAGCAGACAAAAGAGAACCTAGCAGAGGGGGATAGAATTACATAAGAAAACTCTCCGATTGACAACTATGGTTGAAGAGTGATTACAAAAGGAATTGATAACAAGGGCAGAAAAATACTATAATTCCAAACCTCTTGATGATCTTTTCTCGTTTAAAGAAATCCCCTAATTTTTGTATTCAATCCAAATAATTTGCTTTTCTTTAAGATCTCCCCTAATTTTTCAACGCTAGCTATCACCACATTTAGACATAAGATAACTCATCAATGGTAGCACTTGAAAATTGTTAAGCTTTCGAAGTGTAAAAATCAGTTACATATACATTTTTTTCAAAAAGGGAACTGTTTCAACACAAAAAAACATTTGATTGTTTCCAAATAACTGTTTATAGACTAGAATATATAGACTTTTGCCGGTATGATTATTACTGAAGGGAAGCCTCTTCTTCTGTAGCTCTTTGAGCGGGGGTTTCCTCCACCCCAATCTTAAAGTTATTCTTTTGTGGCCTGTTTCTTCTCAAAAACAGAAAAAGTTATCATGTTCATGAGAAAATAAAAAAGTTGATAGAGACCAAAGAAGAGATCCTTCCAAAATACAACTTTGAGAACATTATGAAAAACCATTTTAAAAGTAGTTTCCTTTGAAAAATCTTCCATACCGAAGAGGCTCTCAATTTCAAGATATGTAAGGGGGAGTCAATCAAATACAAAAACCAGGTAAGTGCAGCAACGGCACAAATCCAGATCATGTGGACTTACTGAAGAAAGATAGAACTCACGCCAAACATCTCTCTTTAGCATCACCTCCACATTGGACAATACTTCCCTTCTAAAGGGAAAAGCAACAATTCCTCTCACTCTTCCCATGGGAATAGTCTCAAAATCATTATCCTCAACCAGATGGAGTGAGCAGAAATTATTATGGAATCAGCATTCAGGGAATGAACCTTCTGACACCCTGAAGCGGATCTATATATCTAAGAAATTTCAGGACCACAAGATCTCTATAGAGCATATCACATGGAATTTTTCAGCATTGGCTATTAATAAAGGGCATCAGAGAAGGCAAAATATTAACAGAGGTAAAAAAAATACAGAGTTTATGATGCTATTTGGTACCAACCTATTAACATTAGGAATCATGACATGAAGTTCAGAACAAGGAATCAAAAGAGAAACTTGTCCGATGAAAACTTTAGTTTAGTTCTGGAAACATCTCATCTATTGAGGTGCGTTGACATAGTTATAAAGCTCTATAAGCAAGAGCAATAGCTACGCATTGAGAATAATGATCAATGATTGAGAACTTTGTCCACCAAGAAACTGAGTAGGAGATAGAATGGACAGAAACATATCGTGCACAGTTAAAGATTGAGAATAACGACCATCCTGGAACGCACCTGGCATAATCATCATATAATAAGAGTACGACAGAATTGGAAATGAGATGAACTCCCAACTGATAATAGACAAGGCCAGACATACAAATATGAAAGGACAGATCCTAAAAGTTCTAAGAATAGACTAAGAAACAAAAGCTCTAGGAATTCTAGATATGAACCCGCTGCAGATCCTTCCATATTATCCTGATAATCATTTAATGGAAAAAAACTCAAGAATTTGGAGGCTAGAGAAGAGGTATCCTCTCCAGAACAGAACAGAACCTAGAGATCTAAAGAGGATGAACAGAAATGGAAGATTCTCATCTAGTCACCTCCAAACATGAAGTCATCTTCCATCTCATGTAGCCATTATAAATGCCTGAATCAAGTTTTCTGCTGTGCGCTTCTGTTCGGATGTACCAGATATAAGAGCAATACGATCACCTCGAGATGAATTAGAGTCTGAAATCTCTATCAACGCTCCTGATATCTGAACAATGAACAGGCAAGAGTGTTACATACTAAAAAATGCCTAATAACCAAAAAACAAATACGTGTTTGGGATTAACTTTTTAATATCTTAAAAAGTTTTAACTTTCTTGACTAATTAAAATTGCTTTTCAAATATTTCCTATGCTTGGCTTCATTAAAAAAGATGAAAAATGGGAGGGAAAAGACCGCTATTTCTTTAAATGCTCTCAGAAGCACTTGAGCAGTATTTCTTTTCTCAAACGAGTTTAACCGTAAAAGTGTTTCACTAGTCCTGAAAGCACTTCCAAAAAAACCTAAAAGTCTAAGAAATATGGGCACGTACAAACATGATACATTGTGAAGTGAGAAGGCTATTTTCTAAAGATTTTTTTTTAGTTTAACATGTAAGGGTAAGAGTGAGAATTCAAACCTACGACCTTATGGTCAAGAGGATATATCTTAACCAGTTGAGCTATGCTCAAGTTGACAGCTATTTTCCAAGATTAAGATATTGAAACAATATGGAAATTTAATTTAATTATTATTGAAGCACATTTTGTGTAATTTACACATTTCAATCTTTCAAGCATACTAATGTAATGATGCAAGGTGTTAAAAACCAACATACTACTATTCTATTAGCTTTAATCATTCTTAAGTAGGTGAAATAACTATACTCCTCCAAGTATATTATATTAGCTTACTAACCAAAAAATGAAGACAGATTTTCCACAGAATAAATGACCAGTTTTCAAGGATTTCCCCATTGGATTTTAGCAAATGGAATACGCTTTCTGTGGAGATAACATTACATTATGTAGTGGTATTCATACTCCCTACTACAACTTAATCAATTGTGTCCCAATGGTATCCAAACATTAAAATTTTAAGAGATGGAGAATCACAAGGTCTATCTGTGCTTCTTAGA
This sequence comes from Telfairia occidentalis, assembly GCA_026257165.2. Lineage (NCBI taxonomy): Eukaryota > Viridiplantae > Streptophyta > Magnoliopsida > Cucurbitales > Cucurbitaceae > Telfairia > Telfairia occidentalis. The sequence goes on from JAOANK020000077.1 coordinate 192,035, forward strand.
AAGCAGAGTCTTCATAACAAGGCAAGAATCACATTCTCTATAAGAAAATCTAAAAAAGAAGAAAAAAACTGAAGGCAAAATACAATTTGGGTGAGTTTGGTATCTATTTAATCCCTTCCCTGAAGTTTCTTGACACTTTAGTTCCTAAGGTTCTAAAATAATTCTACATAGTCATTGATTGAATTAATTTGACCATTAGTAAACTAAAAGAAAAAAAATTTGGCATGTTGAGGTGGCAATTTATACTATATTTTTAGATTACACAACTTTTTCAATTTTTTCCCTCACACTTTCCCTTTCTCTCCCTTCCCTTCCCCTTTCTTCCTCTTCATTATCTCAAATAGGTGTTTTCACCATTTGTCAACCACCACCGATCTGCCGTTCCAGTAACCATCCCAAATATTTTTCATCATGCCAATTAGACGAAACAAGGACAGATTAAAATAATTGGGAGAAATAAAAAGAAAATGGGTTTGAATCAACGATGATCAAATACCAACAAAAAATCCCATAAAAAAAAAATTGTTCACTCAGAACTAATCGGAGAGAGCTGAAGAAATAGAAACCCCATCTAAAAGAAGGCTTCCAAATTCCAAAACCTGCTCGTTGACCTTCATCTTCCATGCAAATGTAAGATTTCAATGCGTCCATGCAAAAATCCACAAGGATTGAAGACTGATGATCGTGGTGGTCGGCAAATGATGAGAACACCCATTGGAGAAGAGGAAGAAAAGGAGGAGGGAACGGGAGAGAGTAAAGAGAAGGGAAGAGGGAGAAAAGGAAAGATTGAGGAAAAAAATGAAAAAAACCATGTGATCCAAAAAAATAATATAAAATTAGTAAAAATCCCCACCTCATTTAAAATTTGCCACCCACGTCATTCTTTGGTAAGTCAACTAACAATCGAATTAACTCAAATACCATTTAGAATCATTTTCTATACCTCAATAACTAAAATGTCTTTTAAAACCTCAAAGGACCAAATAGACACCAAACTCAAACCAACCATACTATCCAACAGAAAACCATGAGAAAGCAATACATGCATATATAATTAGTGTGATGTTACAACTGTTCTCCAATTGACAAAAGTAAGAAAATGACACTAAACAACCATTCCCCGTACATACCTAGCGTCTCTACAAAAAAAATACGCATTAAAAAATAACAAGAATATCAATAATAATGATATGTAGACAACAATATACCAACCTTCCTAATGTTGGCAATATTAGCCCCTCCTTTTCCAATCACTTTACCAGCTGCATTTGCAGGGATCAACATCTCAAGAGCTGATGGGGGAGGCAACCTATACAAATATACAGCAGATATAAAAACGTTAGTGACAATTCAATACATAAATGAAGCAACAAAACAGTGTTGCATTTTAAAATAAAATTCGACGAGACACCGACCCTCCATACAACTTGGATGAATATGAGGAGATGGATCCATAGCCATTGTCTCCCATCTGATACAAGCACAAAGAAAGGTTTAATATGCAAGAAAATAGCAGCAGACAACACAGAAATTCATTTCAACACACTAGTTGATCCACAAGTGAGAGATCTCATCACCAAAGACGAGATACACCACAGATAATTATCCTAAATGATCTTGCTCTCTCAGGTGAACACCACAGATACCGGAATCAATGTTGAAGCCGTGCACCTCCCTCAATCATTACAATCAGACAGATGTAGTACTCATCATCTCCAAAAAAAAAAAAAAAGACTGAAAATAGCAATTTTATTATTGTTGACAAAAGTTTGCTTATGGCACCCACCGACAGTGATCCATATCCATAAAGGCTACTTGAGGAGAGAACACCCAATCCACTCCCACTTTCAGCCCTCTGATCATATCCCATTGGAGCACCAGGAGAAACAGAAGGCAAGACAGACGGCATTGAAAAACTGGAACCAGATGAGTACATGGAATCAGTACCAACGGCAGGGTTATGACCGACATCTCTCTCTCTTAAAGCATCATCGCGAAGCCTTAACACGATCTGGACCAATGCATCTCGGACGCTGTCAACTCTACCACTTACCTGCAAGGATACATTCAAAATAAAAAATGTAACGCAAGCAAAACAACATTCAACACTAATTAAGATTCAGAGAGCAAACCTCAACAAGTTCATCATTGGCAGCACCACACTTAATCTTGTCACCCTTAGAAATACGGATTTCAGCTCTAGTTGTCTTCCGAATCTCATTGATTATAGAACCACTTTTTCCAATAATACAACCAATAACTTTAGATGGAATAAGTAGTCGCATAATCACTGCACCACCTTCATCATCATTAATCTTCTCTTGCAGCAGTAAAACAGTTTCAACAGCCATTGATTTCAGATCATCCAAAGACTGAAAAAAGACGAGAAACAATAATGATGATCAATGCATTTAATTAAAATAAATAATCAGCTTCAATATGAAAAAGACATGCAAATAAAAGAATCAAACAGCAAAGCCAATGGTCCACAGTCCACACGCATCATGTAAGTTGAATTTCGTGTTAAAATTTTAAAACAAATTGTTGAACTTATAGAGTAAATATTTCAACTAAAACAAAAGGTACAGTGCATTTGAGCCAAAATTGAATCTTCTTTTCCAACAATAAAAATGTATTCTGCAAAATCTACTATTTCGGCATGGAGAGCCTGTTGAAATATTTCCATGTTCATTTTGCAGTATCCCCTGCAAAATTACATGTTATTTGCTTAAAATATATCTGCTACTTTAATGTGATCATTATGCTAGCAATACATGGTTTAAAATTTCCATAATTTTATCAATCTTTTCTATTTAAACAAGGCTTATGCCTTGCCTCTCCAATGGAAAAAGCCCCAATACGACTTAGTCCTCTAAAACATTTCCAAAAGTTGTTTTTGAAGAAGCATCATTTGAGAAGCTTCTCAAAATTAGTTGCAGAAACAAATGCTTTTGGAATCATCAAACTTACAAACCAATTTACCAACCACCTAAACCGAATAAAATTATATAGAAAAATACTTCTAAAATTTTCCAAATAATATGGAACAGGCATACATATTCATATTTCAATTTTGTTCCAAAATTTTGCAAACAAACCCATCTGTAAAATTGTATAGAAGACCAAAAGGCCATGCAATCAAAGACATTGAATGAGCTGAACTCTTTTCATTTTTTGTAAGAGAAGAGATAATACCTCAAATGACGTGATCGTAATTAAGCATTCATCACAATCACGCTTGGAATCGTCAACCTCCACACGAGCACCGCTAGCTTGCCTTATGCTTTTAATGGTACCCCCACCCTTACCAATGACACGGCCAATGTTATCCAGGGGGCATAATACTCTAACCACCAACTCCTCAGATAGAGGATGACCACCAATACCAGAAACAACAGGAAGAGCAGATGAATAAAGAGGCCAAGTATTCCCAGTATCGGCGTAATCATGAAGATCCTGGACATGTTGAGCACCGAGCATCGGTGGAATAGATCTGGGAGGAAGAATGGGATCTGCACTTGGATATAGTCCTCCTGCTGAATAAAGAGGTACATCTGATGGGATAATTATGCTAGGAGGGGCTTCATTTACATTTGTATCAAGAGGAATCTCTTCTCTGGGAGGGAACTTGTACATAATTGCAGATATTGCAAATAATGCCCGTCTTACACCCTCGGGTTCACCAGCTATCTACTCAAAAAAAAGGTACTGAAGATCAGCAAACAACACCACAAAAATATTGAAAAAAAAGCAGAAACAGAGAGTAAGGATTCGTTCAGGATTCAATATTTGATACAGTGCATGAACATATAAAAGTTTTTACACAACAACTATCAAGTAATCTTTGAGTCAGTTTATTCCCTTTATTTCAAACAATTTCATTGATTGATGAAATCACAAAGGGAAAGGTCCCCGAACCAAAAGAGTTACAAAAGACTTCTCCAATTGGTCAAAAGATTAGCAAAACTATATGAGTGATCTTCAAGTCAATTTAGCATCTTAATATGTGAGTTAGATTTGTATGTTTACAAAATCTGTGAGTTAAATAGGTCTGTTAACAAAATATGTGAGTCTCTAGATATCAGTGTCTTAAAAAGTTAAGAACCTACTAGTTGGTTGAGCCTGGTTTATAAGAGCCAGAAGGCATATACACGACTACATTCAATAATTGAACCACCAAATTCTTAATTTCAAGAAACGAAAACATTTTAAATTCACCAAGTCATATATCTACTAGATCATCTGAAATACACTTGTAATTTTTTCCAGTGATCATTAATATCTAGTTAACTACCTCAATACACAGAAGAAATTATTGAATTCATCCTTTTTTTTGGGTTTACATTGGTGCAACAGATTAGCACCCTTTAACTCCTATAG
>JAOANK020000077.1:214594-224935 GCA_026257165.2 Telfairia occidentalis
TTTTTGTAATTATTATATATATATATATATAAGTTATATGGGGTTGTGTCAGAGATCCGACTTTAAAGTTTTGGATACTCTGTGATGTCATTGCTTGATTTTGGGTCCTATTAAGTTGGATATTTATGTAATTTCAAAAAAAGCAATTACATAAATAACATAAAATTATTTATTTTTAAATATAACAGCAAGTTTAAATTTTTATATAAATAATATAATTCAAAATAAAGTAAAATACATGAAGAAAATGAAAATTGTGAAATATTATTTATTATGCTATTGAGTGAAATTTTGTAAAACAAAAATTACAATTTTCTTTACTATTTTATCTGCTAAAAGCTTCAGAAAAACAAACTTAAATTATACAAAATACTCTCAAATTTTGAGATTTGTTTAAAAAATATTAGTATCCTTTTATGAGTTTCAATTATATATTTACATTTCAAATTGTATCAAAAGTACCTCTAAAAATGGTTCTATTAGAGGAAGATGGGAGGAAGTAACATAGCTGATTTGATAATATTATTGGTGAAGAGGCTCTAACCATTATTTATTCATTAAAAATTATGTAAGCCATTCTACTATCAACACGTTATCAAGCGAGTCATTTTCTGTCACTCTTAATAGATTGTTTTTCAATTTTTTTTAAAAAACAGTTTAAAAGATGAATAGTATAATTGAATTTTTTTAAAAAGATAAAGGATATTTTTTAAAAACAAATCTCAAAGTTAAACGACATTTTGCATAATTTAGAATATATATTTATAAATAAGTGCTCATAAAACTGTTTTTTTTTAGGTTCAACACCATGTTGAAAATGAAGATTCGAACATACCTTTTAGTTGAAGAGCTATACTTTGAAATAAGACGTGATAAGCAACCACTAGATATTTTAGTAAGGACGATAATTCATTAACTAATTTCTAACTTTTTTTTTTTTTCAATTAAGAAAAGCTTCCAATAAAGATGTTTGTTGATTTACTACAATAATTACGATCAATTTAATTATTACAAGAATTGGAAAAGAAAAATGGGAGATGTGGGGGTAAGACAAGGAATCTTCTCTCTGGAGTTGTTTTTTTTTTGTTTGGTTATGAAAATATTATATTTATAGGATGAAGGAATTCAAACCTAAATAATTTGCAAGGAAAATTTATAATATTTTAATTATGGTAAAAATTGCATAAGACATTGAAAGAATTGTAAAGAGAAATAAAATTTTGGTTGTGATTCTTTTCAATTAGGTTAAAATTTCATGTGGACATATTGTATGGTTGGTATGAAATTATTTGGTAGCACATGGCTTATAATATTTTAATTAGGTAAACCAAAAATGAATTTTATACTCTTGCACATTAATTAATTCTAACCAATATAACCACTTCTCTTCATAATTTATTTATCACAAGCAATACCCAACTCGTTCAAGAGGAAATTTATTTACAATACCTAATTATTAATAACTTCTTATGTTATATTGATGTATTTATCTATTAATTTAAATATTCTTTAATATCTAACTTTTATATTAATATGAGAAATTTAACTGTTGATAAAATGTTTCTACATATAGATTCAAATGACTTTTGAAAACAAGTTATGGAAGGAAATCTAAAGTTCAATTATAACGGCAAAAAAAAAAAGAAAAAAAAAAGAGCAATCTTAACACATAGATATTATCAACTAAAGCAACTACGACAATCTAATTATAGATAAAACAAAATAGTTGAAAATAAAGTCACATTATAATAATTTAGGTATTTGATCACGAAGACTCTTTAAGCATAAGTTGCCAATTTCAAGTAGAATCAACATTGGAATTGGACTTTTAACTCTTAGAATATGGTTGATCATTTCTAATATTGTGCTCATTGCTCTTTTTATGCATTATAGTTTGAGTCTTGATCCTATAAGTTTGGGGTTTCGTAAGTTTTGTCTCTTCTGAATGTCTATCTCGTTCCTTCTCCTTCCTCTGGATTGGAGTGTTGGTATTTTTTGTTGTCTTGGTTATGGGCTGTGAGACTTCCTTTGTTGTTGTTTTTTTACATTTACTTTAAAAAAAAAAAAAGAAAGTATAATCATGATTATGTCAAGCATGATCCAATTGTGATATGATGAGTATTTGTCTTAGTAAGTGATAAAAGAAATAGCTTCATTTCAAATTTCAAACTAAGAAATTGTGGGCTAATATATTTGAGTATAGTTCAGTGGTTAAGACATCTACTATTATCATAAATGTCGATATTTACGATTCTCTAACCCTACAATTATTGAACTCAAATAAAAAAGGAACTAAGAGGTAGTGAAAGTTATCGTATTTACCTCTTTTTATACATAAATAAGTTTGTATAAATTATAGGTCTCCTAAAAAAAAGTTTATATAAATTAGTACCATGGTTAAAAAAAAGTCTCAAAATAAATATATATGTCCAAATATAACGAAAGTTTATAATTTTTACAAAAATACCATGATCCAAATCAAAGTTAAACTTAAATTTAGTGTAAAATACCTTAAGAAAAGTAAAAATTTATGTTATGTTTTAAACGAATGAAAAAAGCTGTGATGCTTTTAAAAATGTATATTAATTTGATTTATTGTAGGGTGAAATTTCTCAATGAACGGAGAGAAAATTAAAATTAGAAACAATGAAAAGTTGGAAAATTAAAAAAGCTCAAAATGGTTGGTAAAGAAGACAATGCATGAAATTAAATACTAAAGAAAATACGAATGTAAAGGCAGAGAGCATACGAAAAAGAAAGAAAAATGCCTAAATAAAGCTTATTTTAAAAAAGCAAGTGGAATTTTACCCAAAAAAAAAGTGGAGCCCACAAAAATGTGTTCGCTGTTTGGTGTGTGAGATGAAAAACCAAGAATGTAAAGACAGACAGCATACGAAAAAAAAAAAAAAAATGCTTAAATAAAGCCTATTTTGAAAAAGCAAGTGGAATTTTGCCCAACAAAAAAATAAGAAAAAAAATGGAGCCCACAAAAATGTGGGCGAATGTTCCACGTGCCGCCTGATTCATCCTTTTGGCCCTTGCATTTGCTTTACTTTATTCTTTCCTCGTTTTATTTGTGTTTTTTTTCTTTTTTTTTTTGTTTTTTTTGTCCTTTTTATATATATTTTAGGGAAATAATCAATTTTGACCCTTAAAATTGTTAAGTCGCATCAATTTTGACTATAAATTTTCAAGTTCATCAAATTGGACTTTAGACTTGATAGCTGTTGCAATTTTAACTCTATATTCAATTTTAGTCGATTCATCCATTAATTTTAACAAAAACTAATTTGAAAATTTTCATAAACTCATTAATTTCAATAAAATAAATCATTACACAAGATTAACTTTGATTAATGCACAAATTTAACATTAAGTAACTTTGCCAAAACTAACAAATTTAAATAAAAATTTAGCTCAGTGGCATTTTTTTTTGTAATTTTATCTATTTTGTTTCTTGTATATGTTTTATAATCATTGAATATATATGAGAATACTTGTTTTTAATAATATTTTGAACAAAAATCTATCAAGAGTGTAAAAATTGCAACACTATTTTAATTTAAGGTTAAGATTGCAACACTTATTTAAGTTTGAAGTTCAATTTGATGAAATTGAAAGTTTAAGATCAAAATTGATACAACTTAGACAAGTTTAGGGGTAAAAATTGATAGTTTTCTCAGTATTTTGTTTGTGCTTATTGCTTACGACAAAAACATAAGAACGACTTTTATTTTGTTTTTATATTTATAATTCAACTTACCCTCCTTTAAATGTCAAGAAGTTTTTCATTTTTTAGTTTGTCACAGTTTAAAAGTCATAGAAAGTTCTTTCTTCTAATTGTTGGAGTATTTTATTATTTTGTTAACTTACTATTTTCCTTCATTTAAAACTTAATAAACAATTTGAATGAGAAACGACTTAAGTCATTGAGGTTTCAAAGTCTATAAAATATAATTGGATCACTGTCTTTATCTTTCTTTTTAACATAATATTTTTTGTGCTTTATTTGTGCTTTATTCAGTTTGTGTTACCGAGTTTAACTTTTTTTTTTTTTCTTGAATGCATATTATCAAATTGAATTATGTAGAACAAATGAATAACTTGAACATATGTATAATTATGACCAATTAACTAAAGTAAAAAGGATTTTTTTTTTTTATATATATATAATTTCGATTTCCTTTTTCTGATTTACAATTTCTATTGTAGTTAGATACCAAGTACGAATAATTTTGATCAAGTAAAGGAAACTCATTTATAAGAAAAAACTCGTTAAAGGAAACTCATTCATTTAACGAACTCACGAGCCTCATGCATTATGTCACTAAGTTCATGTTTGGTCCATCTTGTCTTCTTCTCCCCTATTCAAAGGATTAATATCATTTGTATTAAATTGCCAATTTGATTTCAACCGTTAAAGTTTATTTTTAATTTAGTTCCTACAATTTTAAGAGAGTTACGATTTAATTCTTATAATTTGATCCAATCTCACAAATCGTCACTATAATGAATACGTGGTACTACGACAATGAGTCGGAGTGTATTAACTAATTGTATTAAGGTTTGGGACTAAAAAAAAAGTCGAAAAAAGGAAATAGTTTCCAAGTGGGTAAAAAAGAATTTAAATGCAATTTGTAAAATTTAACCAAGTCACTTAGATAAAATTGAAACTAAACTCAAACTATAGAGACTAAATTAAACTATAGGAACTAAATTTACACTAAAGCCCCGCTTACTTCCCTTCAATTGGAATCAAGAAATGAAAATGAAAATTTTCATTTCCTTTAATAGTATTTATCAAAATTAAGAAATGAAAATTAAACGTGGGATCCATCTCAAATTTGAGAATCAATCTCCCAAAAAAGGGCAATCTCATTCCCTTGAACAATCTCATTTTCATTCTCTATTTCGTGGAGCCCACACTATACTCATTAATTATTTTACACATTTTATCCCATTCTCTCTCCCTAGTAATTGTTATAGCTTTTTAATTGATTAAAATATAAAAAGTTATTTATGTAATAATCATTTATCTATTACAATTCCAAATGAAAGTAAAAGCATGAATGAATTTTTTATTCTGATTTCAGATAACTCCTAGTAAACAACATTAAAGGAATAAGATTCTCCTTTCAATTGATTTTATTCTGATTGATTTTCCTTCTGATTTCTCTCCATTCCGATCGAAGGGAAGTAAACAGAGCCTAAGTTCAAACCATAAAGATTTAGATGTTATGTTAAACAAATTGCACATTTTTCAACCAACCCATGGCTTGGGAAGGCGGAGGCTGGGGTGGGGGATGAGAAACAATGGAAATAACTTCATTATTATCGAAATGTATAGTTATGGTCAACAGTAGAACATTATGGAGAACATCAATTATATAAAACCATACCTCTCAGCAATATTAAGCCCAAGGCCACTGGGCATTTGTCCAAGTGAATTCACGAGCTGCAAACTTTCTATCATCACTAAGGTCTATTTCCTTCCCTCCGAATTCTTGATGTTTGTTTTGGTTATATCCAATTCCCTTGCAGCATTGAAGTTTTTGATCACGAATTGTAGCATCTGTCTTGTATGAAGGGTTGGTATACTTTGGATGTTGAAGAAACTGCACATTTTTCCACCATAACTTGAAAGCCTGGAGTTGAGAAACAAACATAAAGAGAGAATGAAGAAGATATTAGAGTACCTAACAATCACATACGAATAGGATATCTGCTCCAATTTCTTCTTTTCCAATCCATGTGACATCTACGTATCTAATTCTAACTCTAAAACAGATCTTTCGCTCATTAGTTACAGCACATATCTAAATTTCCCTTGCAGAGTATTTCAATGGACTTGTCTCAAAGTCCTTGACCTAATGTATAAAATAATTTATTGTGATTCAATGTTGTTTCTTTCACAATGCTTGTTCTTAAGATGTTAAGCTAGCCAGAGATCGAGCAGACTAGTAAATAGCACCAGGATTCAACCAAATGGTTAAGGCTTCAAAATTTTCTAGGGTTAACGCCTATCTAGCATTGGGGTATAATATAACATCTCCCAAGTTTCGCAAGCATTATTAATCATTCCGAACTCGGCACACATGAAAAAAAATGTGCATCAAATATACCCTATTCAGTCTCTCATACGTGATGACATGACAACAAAAGCGTCACGTATTTATTAATTTCTTGCGTTAGTTCAGAAGCATGCACCTCATAGAAGGCCATAGCATAGCAACCTTAAATAATAAACGTCCAAAGTTCATAATGCTTCCATGAATTGGTCACTTCACACAACCGTATTATTAGCCACTTCCAACAAGGAGCCATATAAAATATTAAGGCCTTAAGATTGAAACATTGGCAGGATTTCATCAATGAATCAGACAGCTTTAATAGGAGGAAGGGCCATAGTGGATTCTTCTTAAAGAATTGCGAGTAGTGGAGGAGAGAAAGAGGAGAAAATAGGTTGGGATTTCAAACTAGACTTAGAAATGACATACGCCTTGATTGATTGGGATTTCCTGTCAAGTAAGGAGAAGAAAAGATTTAGCTCCAAGTGGTTAATGTGGATTCAGAGTTTCGTATCAAAAACAAGATTCTTGGTCTTTCTTAAAGAGAAGCCTCAAAGGAGGATTTTTGTATCAAGAAGGCTCGAGACTCTTTTTCTTGATGTCCTGGTAAGAGGTGCAATAGATGCCCCAAGGAGGATGCTCTACCATGGAGAAAATTTTGGAAGGCCACAGAGTAGGGAAAGACAATATCCACTTAATTCACTCATAGTTTGCAGATCATCCACAAAGATTGGGAATCTTTTCTTGATTCCGGAGGCATTCCCGATGGCAATGGTGTTGAGAATAAATTTAAAAGAAATCAGCAACTTGTAGACCTACCTAAATTTTGAGGCAGTGAAAGATACGGTAGGAAAGATTTCCTCGGGGTGGCGAGAAGGTGAGAAAGGGTACGGCCATTTGATCAATTGGAGCAGTATCTCTCTTCCTCTAACCGGAGACGTCATAGCCTCACAGGTATTGATAATATGAGGAAGAAAAATCTAATGTTGATGATGGTCAGGTGGATTTGAAGATTTCCCATGAACCAAATGATTTAAGACATCAAGTCGTTTCAAGTTTGAGTGGGAAAGAACGAAAGATAAAGAGGAGTGGGTTACAAGAGAACTAAAGAGGAGCTACTGTAGTCCTTGGTTCGGTATAACATTTAAAAAAATCAAGGGTTTAATAGATAACTTCTCCACTAAAAAAAATTGCTAAAGACTATTTTTGAAAGATAGGTGGTCAGCTGAGCAACCGCTGGTACAGAGATTACTTTCTCTTTGCTGTCTCACTGTCCCAGGAAGCTACAATCATCTGCGATGTGTTGGAGATGTCAATTCCTGGAAGATCTTGTCAACAAGGAGCCTCAATGAAATAGAATTCAATAATTTTTGCTACCTTATTGACCTACTGGATGGCGTTAGGTCCAAGAGCGGTGAAGATGTAATAGGTTGGACACTTGAATAATCCGGGTGAACTTTCAGTAAAATCACTATTGTCAAGGTTAATTGGTACCCGTACGAACTCCTTGTTACAAAAAATCTCTCTTTCGATTTTGAAAGGTGAAGGGCCAAAAAAGGGCATGGTCTTTTGCTGGTTGGTGTGTCTTGAACAACAAAATAAAATGGAGAGACTACAGAGAAAATATCCTTTTGTGTCCTTTAAGTACGAAGTGTGAGGTAGCCCTTCTCCTTAGCTTCAATATTTAATGGGCGGCCCTTGATTTCTCAGCTAAGGCAACAAGAAAATTTTTTGTCTGCCATCAAACTTCAAAGGAATGAGATCCCGTCAAAACATCATTTTGGGATTTGTGGGTGAAAAGAAACTAACGGATTTCATTACCACAATCGATGAAGGGGGGAAAGTTCATGATTTGCGAATTTTCAGAGTTCTTGGTGCTTTCTATTGAAATCTTTCTGAAACTATTCTTCTTTTGTAATTAACTCTAATTGGAGTGTTTATTTTGTGAACTCTTAATAAGAGTATGTGTCTTTTGTATTTAAACTTTCTCTAACGGAAAGCTTCTCATTTTCATTAAGATAAAGAGGGGATTTTGCATTCCAATGGTTCTAGATAAGAGATTTGTTCACTTAATTTGGAATACGACATGAACAGTAAACTGTTGAAGACAACTAATAAGTTCAAAAGTTACCAATTCCACTTACATGCCAATATATCCATATTGCGACTTTGTGAGGCATCAGATAAAAAAATCTTGAGTGATCAGATCCAAAAGATGGAGATACTCTTTTTACTTTCAAAGTGGCAGAAAAGTAGTCACCAAGTTCGGGGTGCTGAACTGAGATTGCCACATTTAGATAATCACCGGGAGCACTTGCTTTGATACTCCAATTCCCAAGCATGTCCTGAAATTATTTTTACAATGGTTATCGATAAAACGAACAGGTGATGACAAGAAAAACTACAGCAAACCAATTCGTTGGCAGGGTGATGTGGATTTTGAGCTACATTCATGGCAGGTCATGCATCTATGCAATTGGCAGCTAAAAAAAATGTTCATGGTTACAATTGAACCTACATTTTGGAAAGAAATCTTTAATCATCGTCAAAACCAAAATAATGGTAATGGTAATGGTAATAATAATACCAAACGTGGAATTAAGAGCAGAATCGCCAGTCCACAGCCCATTCATATGAACCAAAACTTGTTCCGTGTCCTAAAGATCCTTTACCCATCCACCTTTATAACATGAAGAATGTATTCTAAAATTTTTCTTTTTTTAGTTGACTGAAAAAGCATGATGTGATGTATGTATGATAACTTCTAGGCTACACCAGGAAGATGGAGATGTCATTAATTTAATTAGCCATTAAACTCCATTCCGATAGCAGCGCAGGGTAAATATGAAAGGAGCCACAAGATAAGGATTATAGGTTGCCCGGTACTCAAATGTTACCTAAACTGCTGTCACTCAATAAGTTTTGCAATTATTTGTGAATTATTCTCAGCCACCGACTGTACTACATGTGTAACTTTCAATATCATCTATTTATTCATTGTGTAACAAGCTCCTGCCTCCTATCGCTCTATACTCGTTGCATTGAAATAGCTCCCCTCGATAATAAAGCAGATAAGGATTTTTCACTTACCTAGAGAAAGTTAATTCTAACTCAAAAAGATCTACTGTAGAAGTTGAACTAATTATTAATAACAGGTCCTAATCAATTGCAGCATGTATCAAAACCAGCTAGAAAAATCACACCATTTGCTAGGAATTACACAGAAATAAAGACATAAGGAATCTGCAAAACAATTTTATGTTCAATCAGAGAGGAAATAGTATCTATCGAAGCAAGAATCATCAGTCAGTATTGGCACAAATTAAAAAAGTAAACAGAACCAGCAAGACTTACCATAAAAGGACTGACATGCAACGGCTTAGCAACTAAATCAGAATTTGGATTGAAAACAAATATGACTCGCTCACCCCATGGTGTATTTATTACCTGAAAGAAGGAATCAGAAGCAATTGAAGAAGAGAGTAAGACAAGCATCTCTTTGGCTTCAATTTGTTCTTTCAATTTTCAAACATTTGCTTGTACTAAAAAAAGAACCTCAGCTATGCACTTGTTCAAGTGCTGTGCAGAGCCTTCGGTTTCGTAGCAGTAATACAAACTCAAAGGATTTTGTTCATATCCCACACTAGTTGGAATCGTAAGAAGAGAACTGCAAATAACATTCACGAACATCAATGCTATCACAAACAGACGAAATTAAGCTTAAGCAATTCATTTCGGTACATTAAGATCTTCATACAAGTGGCAAAATAGGCTGTAAACGACTTATGAAGATGAAAGCAATCGAGGAATTACACAGGTCCAGAGGTGCCAGCTACTCGGCGAGCATCGTCCGCGGAGAGATGACTAGACGGAGGGGAAGGCGAGCGGTCGAGGTCCATTAGAGCATAACGGACGGCGTACCTGAAAGAATGGTAGACTGGGCGCTTACGCTGGTGCCAGACTATACCTTCGTATAATGTGACGGATTCAGCTTCTCCGGTGGAACGGAAGGCGGTTTTGAAGAAGAGACGGCGGAGGAACCATCGGACGGGGAGGAGAAGGGAGAGGATGAGAGAGGTGAAGAAGGTATAGAAAATGGAACCCAACAGATAAACTGCTTCCATTTTTTCCTCTTTCGGACTTCACCTATGGGCTTTTTGCCTAAATAATTTAATTCTGTATGTGTGATCTCAATTATTGAAAAATCAAATGAATTTCAATAATATAATATAATATTATGGATGTGAGAAATAAGGATTCGACCTCTTAAGTG
>JAOANK020000077.1:242975-254720 GCA_026257165.2 Telfairia occidentalis
ACGCAACCTTTCTTCCAAAAATTCTAACCTCCCCTTGCTGCCTGTAGCTTCAGAGATTTTCTTACTATGCTCCTCGGCTGAAGCCGCTGCCGGGCTATTCACTTGACTTCCTTGATGATGGACTCTATAAGGATTTTGCATAAGGGAAGATGTTGGGTATGTTGCTCCTGCCAATAGTAATACGGGAGAATATCCTCGGACGCCTGACTTTGGCCCAAATCTAGCTGAAGTGAAGTACCTGCGACCGCTTTTTCTTTCCTAGCCGTGAGTATGTCTAGGATTTTTGTCATTTGTTCCTTCAACACTTCTACTTCCTGTCGAACAACTTGAACTTGATCGCCCACTTGGTCTTCCATGAATCTAGTTTTCCTTCTTGTCCAATAATGGTGATGAGGTGGTGATCGTCGAGCTATTTTGCCAAACTTTGTCCCTTTGCTAATATATATATATATATATTTTTAGTGGGTTTACGAAAGAAGAGAAGTTCAAGCCTTTTCTCAAGTTGAAGATAGTATGAAACGTCTTCAACTTTGAGATACATGACCGAGATCCAAAATGAACAAAAACACCAACTCGTCGGAATGAGGCTCGGATCCTTGGGAAAGAAATCTCTACTGCAACCTCCAACTAAGTTAGGAGTTTTTTTGTTATTCTGGACTTTGGAATGATCCTCTTTTTTTTTGCTCTCCTTTTTTTTACTATATGCCTCCTTTCTTCATTAATTCAAACGGGTTTTATAACCCCAACCATTTCCCCTTTAAACCTCACTCCTTACGCAAACTTCTCTCAAATTTGAAAATATACAAAGAATGAAAGTTACCTAAAAAAACAAGTGAAAATGAGAACTTTTTTTAGAGGAGAAATTCCATCCTTCCCAAAATAAACTCTTTTTTTTTTGTTTGTTTAATAACAACAATAAGTGGCAAATAAAACCCCTAGAAAAAATTTGATAAAGTAAAAATAATAATAATAATAGATTAAGGTAAATAATAATATTAAAAAGAGACAAAATAGGTGGCTACAAATAGTGTTCAACACTACCCATTCTTTGTTTTCTTTTTCATTTCTCAAAATTACTTTTGAAACTTATCCGAAATTTTAAGAATAAAAAATAAAGATTTTAGAAATATTGTATTTTAGTTATAAACTTTTAATGGAATTTTCAATTCTTATAAGTTATAAGTGAAAAAGAGAAAGAAAAAGGCTAGCAACTAAGCCCTGTGCTGTGCCCACTACACTACTGGAAAGAATCTCATACAGTGATGTTACGGTATTGGGCCATAATTTACCTAATAAAAAATAAAAAACATATAACTTTAAAGTATTTAAAAACTTATAGTACTTTGGAAATAGTCGGTTCATCTTCAACACAAATTTCTATTTACAAAGAATGATAAAAAGCAGTAGCTGGCCAATTTGGTCAAACTTCTAATTTCACCACCCACCTCGTTCAAAACTACAATATTTCTTCAAAAACACCAACAAACAACTTAAAAAGACTTCTAAACAAAATATTTAATTAGTAGAGTACTTTAAAAAAAAAATTACTTGAAAAGCACTGCCATCAAAAATCATCTCAGGCTGACCCTCATTTTGAAATAGTTGACCATAAAATTAGAATTGCAAGGCTCAAGGTATAAGTTATAGACAAAATCTTCTGGTTACTAAATTGGAGCTCATGTCTAAAAGCAGCTTCAAAACACACTCATAAATCATAACTCAAAATTGAGAAACATCACAGTTAAGGGACCTCATGGTCACATCAGCAACAGAATGAAGATAACAGAAATAGAAAACTTCTTTGTACTTAAGAAACATAAAGTTTTCATCAAAATCAATATCTTTTCTATCTTAATGGTAGACATGTTCATGATAATGCCTACTTGCTAATGCAAGACTTTTATCCATCAACAATAGCTGTCTGTCAAATCTCATATCTATCCACAACAGTTACTTGCATGTCATCAATTCTGCATATAGTTTGACAGAAATGTAAAAGAGAAGGCATCTATCAGATATCAAGAACAGTTTCATCAATAAAAAATAGTTCATGACAAGTCCCACACCATCTAATAATACAGTAATACTAGGCACAAGCAATCAGACTCCACAGTCTTGGTAAATTTGTTCTCATAACTCTAATCTAAGAACAATCCAATGATAATGAGACATTCAAATTAGCACAGAATTTCAAAGAGCCAAATAATGTTGGAACGTTTAATCTTCTGTGGTACCAAGTAATAAACAATTTAATGCCTTTTCTTGTAGTTCAATAAACCAAACTAGCATACATACAAGACGGCTGAGAGGGATAAGTAGGGCACTTGTCTGCCTTCAATGCTGTAATTGACTACCGTAGTCGGCATTGAATTTTTCATAGCGGGGAGCATCCAAATGAGCAGATGGCCGTGTGTTTCGCAAGGCAATCTCTATGTCGGAGGCTGTGATTGGTCCAACTTTGGGCAACTCTGCAGTTGTGAACAGTTATTATGTCAGTCTGTTTGCAGGATGGTGCAGAGAAGAGAAAGACTAATCACCCAAATGTTCAAGACCGCGATGCTTGAATATATTTCATTCGATTTTTAATTTCTAGATTACAGATCTAATCCTCCCTGTGGACACTGACAATTCTAAAAGTAGAGATTGCAGGAACAAAGACTTGGAAGGCTTCCCCATAGATTCGTGCAGAATATCAAGCTTACTATGCAAGTCTATAGAAGGAAAATTTTGAGAGAACAGGAAACGAATAAGAAAAAGAACGGCAAAAGGATATGTTTAAAAAGTCTCATACCTTCTTCAGGCACTACTCCTTGTTCTTCTTCGGGCAACTCTTTTTGCTGTTCCTCAAGTTGAGCCATTAAGCGTCGTAGCGGCTGCATAGCAGCCTCTTTGCACACTAATCTAATATCAGAACCTGAATAGCCTTCTGTGTTTTCCATCAATATATCATAAGGAAGTTCCTCATCTCCAGATTGAGGAAGAAGTTCTTCAAACATAGCTCTTCTAGCTTCTGGTTCTGGCAGAGGCACAAGGATCTTTTTTACCATGGTCAAAGGAGAATCACTTAGTGGTACAATCACTCAGATATGTTTGACAGATCATCTAAATAAATAATCGTGCAGATGGAAGTTTTAAGCAAGAAATCTGAAACTTATTGTTAATTTGAATAGTAGAAGTTTCTAAATCATATTCCTTTTATTGGGTTTTTTTTTTCTCGATTCAAACTACTTTTACCAAGTTATCGGATGCTGAAGCATGCATCAAATGAGGCAGTATGGTTCATGGTTATATTCACTATCAAAATATGTGTAATTTTTTAGTTTGGGAAAAACACAGCTAAACTCGTTATTTCTTTTATTGAAAAAAAAACCTCATTATTCAAGCTCCAAAAGCTAAAAATTTTCGTGCAAAAAGCTTTTTTTATGGACGAGTAACCATAAAATGACTCAAATTTTGGGGAATATGATATAGCTGGCATTGCACAGATTTAACGACTTCTTGGGGCTGTGGCTCAACAAGCAATTGGCAATCAGTTCGATCATCATTGACTACAACCGATTTACCACCGTTCTAATTATTCTATCAAAACAAAATCTATACTAATGAGAGGATACTCTCTTTTCCAAACGACGGAGCATGGCTGCATCCAGTTCCCAGGGGAGATTTGTTGCCGCCAAAACAAAGACTAGTTCATCAGTCTGCATCAACCCATCCATCTGCAATCTAATCCAGCAATCAATATATGGATAGGCCACAATCAGATAAAAAAAGATCCTAACGTAGCTCTTAACACGTCAAGTACCTGATTTCTACAATAAGATAACTGGAATCTTGATATGCATTGGGAAATGCTAATGCTGATATCAGATGCAACAAAATTCCAGTACAGTTGGCTTAACAATGTCAATAGAAAATGGTAGCTACACAGTTCAACTAGACTACTGATAATTTAAGTAAAAGTACTTTAAAAAAAATAACAAACAGCCAAGTTATGGTTTCTGGGCAACAATTCAAACACGTGAAGGGGTATAAGCAAGTGACTCTCTTTGAAAGAAGTATTACGATGGTTATATAGAAGACTTGTGCATGATATTATTCTATTGAACAAAGCTAGAACCTGGATGAGCAACTCTGTTTTCAGACGCCTACTAGCCTCATGTTCACTGCGTCCTTCACCACGATGACTAATAATTGCATCAATTTCATCTAGAAATATAGTTGATGGTGCATGATGTCTGGCAAGCTCAAATAAGACCTTGATGGATTTCTCCGAGTCACCTATTGAAAAAATTGAAGCAGAGAAAAGTTAAGAAACAAAACAAGTGATTAGGAAAGAAGATTATCAGCTCAAGTTAAAAAATTAATAGCAGAGTGATGAAATGAATAACACCAGTACTAAAAGAGAATGATGCAAGACACTTGGTGAGATTTTGGTTTTACCATTTAAGTTATGCAGTAATTCCCACTCTCCAATTATTTATATTGTGACATCATATTTTATAAAAATGACACAAACATAGTTTAAATTAACAACGTTTAATTGATGTACAGCATGCTTTCATAAAGAATGAAAAATAGCTAGAAGCTAAAGAACATAAACTCTTATCACTATTTGTAAACGGAAACCAAAACATCAGTTCAACTTCAAAATATTACACCGTTATTGCCTTGGATGTCAACACGGATGAAATATACTCCCTTGCATCCAAGAGTGATGAGAGAGAAGTGGAAGGATGTTCTACTTAGGTACAGCAGGAAAAGGAAAATCACTCTTACTAAGAAAAAGGTATTTGTTTCTTATCCCAAAAAAAAACAAAAAAACAAAAAGAAAAAGGTGGCAAGCGTGATGCATTTTTTTTGTTTTTATACCATGAGTGTTCGGGTCAGCTTGTGTGCACTTCGACTATTCTCATAGGACAACCCCCTCACTTATTCCCTCCAAAGAAACTAGTAAGATATTAAATCATAGATAGGTGGCCACGATGGCTTAAACACATTCCGTCTAAGCCTTTTATTATTTACCTTAACCCTTACAAACTATTTGGTAAACCCACAGTGATTCCAAGGATGATGTATTCTTAGGAGTTTATACTCAAACAGCATCATGAATCTACAAGGATTACTTTTCTGACACCACCGCATTTAATAGTCAGGAAAGGTAAGATTTTATTCATATTAGGTAGGTAGCCCAAAGAGGTTTTGAGCTCATATTCACCGACCAATAATGATTAGTCTTTTACTTTTATTCAAAACCCAAAAGTTGAAAATTATATTCTTGAATAATATAAACTTTAAAGTAGACCTTTCTAAAATTAAATTTAGTCACCTACGCATCACATGACATAACATCTTTTGGACAGGTGGCTTGTGGCCTCAATCAGTTTTGAAGCCAAATTCTCCCAATTAAACCCCAGAATCTTTCAAAATCTTGACCAATATCTCACAAGTAAAAAACCATATCCTATACAATATGACTTCTCGATTGAACTTTTTGGTAATATTTGTCCAAATATTTGAGGACTGAATTTAGTCACCAAGCAATGAATGTCTTATGTGTTTTCTGTATAATATGAGTCCTAATAAAGTATAGAAAAGGGGGTCAACTTGGTGATTAACTAAGACCAACATTGAAGATATGTGAGATCAACGTAGTTAAAAGCTGACAAAGTATTGCACAGATAAGCTACCTACAATGTACAATAGTCAAAGTACATGAATATAAGGAGAGAGATGATGCTCATTCAGGAGAGATCAATTTTTGGGCAAATATTAACAGAGTAACATCACAATAAATCAAATCTTATAAAAGATGAATTGAAAAAAAAATTAGTTAGTGTTACACCGTTAAAGTTTCAATAGTTTGCACCTATATTTTAAAAAAAAAATTGCGGCCACTACAGTGGCTGATCTTTGTTTCACAAGACTTAATAAGGACAGTGTGTTGATAGTTTCAACACGTAGGACATTGTGTTTTCGTTCCCTTGATTCAAAAATATATATATATATTAAAAAAGAAATGGATCATGTTTTTCACAGTTTTTTTTGTTAAAAGTTGAAATGTTGACTAAAAGATAAATAAGGTTGCATATGTTGACTATGCAAAATGAGAAGGAATGAAACATAAATAAGCATTCTTCGTGAAGAAAGGGATGTACTCATACCTCGCCACTTGCTTACAACAGATGATGCTGAAATATTGAAAAATGTTGTCTTGCACTCTGTTGCAACAGCTTTTGCCAGCATGGTCTGAATAATTAAAATGAAAGGTTCTCTAAGGAAAAAAATAGAACATAAGACCTTCATTAAAATTTAAAATTAGTAATGCTAATGACTAAAAATAAAAATCTGAAGAAATGACGGAGATTATGGAATACAGTTTTCCTCTCAAATTTGTCAATCATGCGGGTGAACGTGCCTTTACAAGAAATATCCAAAAATTTCTCGGTATTAAGAGGAAGACTGCATAGCTAACATTGCAGAATGCCAGAAAAATGAAATTATAAGCTAGTTTGTAAAGCTTGAAAAGATTCACAAAAGCATAGATTTCCTCTGAAGAATAACTTTATGGAGAATTTATTTGAGTTTAAGGGAATTTATAAAGGAACAGAGAGGCCTTTTTACTAAGGTATCATCTCACTTGTACTGACTATGACTACACCCGCACATTAAACTTATCTTGGACACATAAAAAGGATTTCAGCTAACCTACGTACCTTTCCCGTTCCAGGAGGACCAAAGAGAAGGATCCCTTTCCATGGAGATAGGAGACCCCGAAAGTAACTATAGAGGAGATATGTGAGTTTAATAATGGTTCAACAGAAGATTCTAAACAATACAGAAAAATAAAATTTCGAAAGGGAACAATATAACCGTGTTTTCAGAAATTCCATACAAGCATATTTATTTTGTGTTCAACGTCACAACTCAACCAAAAAATTTATAACAGCCATCAATACAGAAGTAGATAGGAATTCCAATTTCATATTATCCTGACAACAGTTAAACCTATCATTGTTAGGCCTTGGTCCATAATATATATGATGCGAATTTTAAACTGATAATTAATGTGTTAATTTTTAAAGTAAACAATTGCTAGATTAATTTATTATGAATCTATTAATATTTTTTAGTTAAATTATGAATCTATGAATATTTAATTTAACCAAATTATATTAAATATACAAATTTAATTTGAGTAAATTATATTTTAATCTAATGCAGTTTAGTTTAATTATATTTTAATCTAATGTAGTTTAGTTTACTATATTTTTTTAATGTAACCGAAACATAATACAATTTTATTGAAATTTATTTTTTATACTAATTTAACTTATATTTATATTATATATAAGTTAAATTAGTGTTAAACCATATTTAGGGGATCAAATGGTCCATAATACACTAATGAAAAGAACTCACTTGGGGTATTTTATTGGCATGACCACTGCTTCCTTAAGTAAGCGTTTGGCATGTTCTAAACCTTTGATGCTTTCCCACTTAATATCTGGATTTCCACGTATTATATCCCTGAATAAGGCAGTGTAGGACAGTTAGGATGCTGAAAAAATTGTCGATAAAATGAAAATGTATTTTCTATGAGATCCATAGATTTCGAATCATTAAAGATAACCTAAGTTGAAGTTTACCACTTTGTCAATTACCTACAAATGCTTTCAGCTAAGTTGCGCATTTCTGCAGATTCGAAGGGAGGAAGCAAAGGCTTCTGTCTGACGAGATGAAAATTAATGGTAATAGTTAGATAAACTACTAAATCACAGGAAATACTTAATCCTTAAAAAAAAAACTCATTTCAATTCAAATTCACTATTCTGGTATGATGTTGGTGAATGAACATTCACTCAAAGGAGAGATCATTGTCATGAGCAATTAACGTTCTGTTGCACCATTGTACAATTCATTGTTTCTTAGTATTTCCGAAGGAATAGACGAAACCTGAAGAGACACTAAGTATGTAATATTTTATACGCCTAAGGTTTTCATCATCGTTTCACATCACAGTGCAACTAAATATTATGAACCTCCTAAGCAGCTAATTTCAAATTACATACAACTTTATCCTGCAGACTATAGATGATGAAATTTGTTTACAAATGGTTATAGCTTTTTCATAAACTTGTGTATTAACTAGAAAATTCAAGGAGTTGCTGCTGATAACCAACATTCCTTAAGAGTATGGCACACAATCAAGCAGATGTTTCCTTTTCTTTCAGGTTTCAGGTCAAAGCACTAAGTTCAAAGACCAAGCCATGAAACCTATGATTTTGTACATAAATTCATAGAGAATTTTCTTTTGTATTATCTCGGTGAAAAAAAGCATGCTCAATAGTTTTCTTTGCTAATATTTTAAGCAATAGTATCAAAGCCTGAGAGTGGACTTGATTTTGGTCTATCATGTCTACTGTCAGTTCCAAATATTAACTATTGTGTTCTTTGAAGTAAAAAGAAACAGATAACTGCTACCAGCTATTGATAGAGACAACTTACATAGTCACGGTATTATGGTTGGACACAGCACCAGGTGCCGATCTTGAGCTACTCTGCTACATAACAATTAACAAGGACAATTTGATGAAGTCATCAGCACTTTACCACCGCCCTGTATCCTAATCAGTCAACTATTGTAACAAGTGAAAAGTCAAATGCATTACCTGCAATCGGAATTGCTCGTAGATGGCCAACTCAGCCCCATGCGTATTTCCATTTGCTGATGTGTCCAAAGTACTCCCACTTTTCAAAGCCGCATCAGATACCTCACCATTCCGGGACTTCGACTCCTTCTTTCTCCCAAATGTGGAATCATAGAACCTTTTGAAATCCTACGTGCAGATAACAAGCAGAAGAACATTGAATGATACTAAAATTAAACACCGTTGATCAATATCCAGAATCTACTCCCAACAAAGAAAAAAGAAGGAAGAAAAATACACTGCGGCAATTACACCACATGGCTAACACAAATCAACTCGAAGTGATCAAAAGATCAGCTAAAACAGCTGAGAGAACTAGGGAAGGTAGAACAACTTTGAATATTATTCGTTCTTTCCTTTTTCTAATCCTGAAATTTCCTCAACCAACAGACCGGTCTAAGCATGTAGCTGAATTAAAAATTAAGCAAAGTACAGCTCTTACATCATGGATCCCCGCAATATCCACTCATTTCTCACTTATTCCTCGCAAGCAACCAAACAAAAACAGTTAAAAGGAAAAGTAAGCAGTACCTGGAACGTCCAACGAGTTGCTGCAGCATCATCCTCAGCGGCCATTGCTCGAATTGAATCCGAGGAGGTGAAAGAGGAGAGTTTCGAATGCAACAATGGAAGAACTGTCTCTCCTCTTCAACCTCTCGATCTTCACAGTGGCCGAGTGCAATGGAGTTGCACTAGCATCTGCAGATGGAAAGCAGAGGAAGGAATTGAGAGTGAGCACAAGCAAAAAAACATAAAGCACCAAAGCTTCCAGCTGTTAACATACCAAAGAGAGAAGACTTTCCCCTTTCTGCCTTAGAACGCGTGTACGAACATCTATTACCGATAAAATATCTAGGTTATATCATAAATGAGAAATTATTTTAATGATTATAACAATCAAACAAATTTTATATATAGTTTAATATGTTAAAAAATTTCAAAATCGTATTTATAAAACAATTAATAAGTGGCCGATAAATCTTGAAATTACATCCAATCATTATTATAGGATAACAATATTGAATAATTATTCATAACAAAGGTAGTTATCAAAGTACTTTAACCAAAAAAATTGGTCATTCATTTTGATATTCATAATTTTCTAATTTTTTGAAATAAAAAAATAAATAAACAATTTTCTAATATGTCTATACTACCATCTTCATGTAAGAAATTATTTATCATCATGTAAATGTTAATGACACTTACAAATGCTAGAATAAGTGCATGGTAACGACTTTCAAACTCTAAATTTGCATAAGGGAATGTACTAAAAACAAAAAAAAAAAAAATCACAAGTGAATCAATTTAGATTCTCTATTAAGGTTCTATTAAAAAACGGTTAAAAATTTTACGCGTGAAATAACCTTCTTCAAATGCTAGAATCAAGTGTATGGTAGTTACTTTTATGATTATGAATGATTTTTAAATTTTCACACATGTTAGATTTTTTACTTACTTATAGAGAATTATGTAGGATTTGGGAAGAAAAATAATGTTATTTAGGTAGTTCCGTTGATATTAATGTAATCAAAGTAGAAATAGTTATAAATCATTAATATAGAGTCTAAATTAATTCACTTATAAAAGTTTAGAATTTTAATTGATCAATAAAAAAATAGGGGTATAATTTTTTTTTCTTATAAAATAATTTATATATTAGATCAGTTTCTACAAGAAAAAAAATGTGTAAAAAGGTTACTAATTTATAGATTACAAATTAATTTTAATCAAATTATTATTGTGAGATAATCTCAAAAAAATTAAATTATAAAATTAAAAATTGAACAAGTTGATTAGTTAACTTAAAACAAAAAAAAAATCATCTGCAAGAAAAAAAACCATAATAGTTATGATTATATTTCCATGATTTTTTTAATCAAATATTTGGATGATGATTATTTTTAGTATGAATTTATAAGTATTTTTTATGTAAAATGAATTTATAATTACTTTAATTATTAGACTATAAGAATAGAGTTGCTATGGTACAATCCTAAAAAAAATTGGCTGGCATGACGTGGTCCGACCTCCTAAGAAGGACTACATGCAATGCAATTATTAATTGTTCATATTCAATGCAATTTATGGAAACCGAAGTTTGTTGAACGATTTTGAGAAAGAGGAAATATCATATTTAAAATTTTTTTTTTATAACAATTATACCCATTTTATAAGATTTATTTTTTTTATATTTGTTGAGTCAGGGATTCAAGATTCCTTTAAGATTTTAAAACAAATGTATTTTTTAGACTTTTTTTTTTCAGTTTACTTTTAGACTCTCCGTATTTTTTCTCCTAAGAAAAGGGTATATTATATTATTAATTAAAAAAAACATTTTACAAAGTATAAATTTATAAACATATTTAGAATCAAGTTTATTTGAAAATATTAATAGTAAAGAGTAAAGCTACCGAAGCCTAGTGCTAGGTTCTTAACTTCACACGGCCCATAATAAGGCTTTTTTTAATTTGCCGCATAAATAGAGCTTAATTCAATTAGTTAAAACATATTTTATTTTTGACTAAAATGTCTTAGATTAGAATTTCCACCACACATCTTATACTAAAAATAATAGATCATTAAATATAAACTCATATATATTTTTTATATATTTTATAAATTATATATATTATTTTATTATCTCATTGAACAAAACAATTGATTATTTTTTTCATGTAAGTCAAATTTTAGAAAAAAAAAATTAGTACCCTCAAATAATAACAACAAAAAAAAATGAAAAATTAAGATCAGTTTTATATATATATATATCTGTTTAACGTTTAAAACGCCCAAACAGAATTTCAATATTAATAGGAAAACTGTAATGGGTTGCAAAATCCATAAAAATATTTACAAATTTAGCAAAGGTTTTTCAAATTTGCAAATATGGCAAAATTTTTAAATTTGATTTCCGTAATTTTCATTATTCCAATTTTACCCTCAAATGTGTATCAACGGGTATATTTGATATACTATATATTTGGTATATCAATCAATTGATATACTTTATATTTAGGATTGATATACTTTATAT
>JAOANK020000077.1:281346-292962 GCA_026257165.2 Telfairia occidentalis
TTTTAAAATATTTCTAGCTGTACGACTTTTTTGAAATCGATCCCTCAAAATAGGCTTACTATGTAGTTATCCCAATAATTAATGTCTTGATTAAATAAAACACAGCCATGAGAGATTTACCATTAATAATCTTTGAGGACACACAGTTGATTAAAGTGGTTGCTGTAAAAAGGCATCCCACAAAAATTTTAACGACATTTGAGCCAATAACGTTAGGCCTGTTTCCACCTTCAATTCTCAAACGGGATTGAATACCCATTTCTAACAATTGATGAACCCTCTTGTATTCTCCTCCATTACAGATTTTAGGACGATCGAAATTAAATTTTAGCCATATTTAGAAAATGCTTAAATACAAAGGATAAATCCAAACATATTGAAGTAATCTAAGAAATGTACATAATAACGAAATCCATCTGTTGATAAAATTGAATGAAATAAACCAAATAGCACACTAACTCTCGAATTTGAAATAGGAAAAGGTAAGGCGTGTAATTTTCTAAATTTACAAGCTTCACAAAAATCAAGCCTATCATTGATTACAAGTCTTAACTATACTATTAAAAACTTCAAACGATGGTTGCCCAAGTCTTCTCTACCATGTATGTGTGGACACAACCATATTAACACAAGAAGCAAAACAGAGTAAAACATAAGTATCTTGTCAACTCTAAGTTACTAACACGATCACTTGAAGTATTGATAGGAACAACTTCTTTAGTACGCAGATCCCCTTTAGCACCATATTGCCCAAATTCATGTCCTTAACAAGACAATTAGCAATATGAAATTCAATAAAAATATTGTTGTCGTTAACAAGTTGAGACATACTTACTAAGTTTTTCGCTATTTCAAGCACATACAAAATATTCTCAATATTAAGCAAGCCATTATCAATATGCAAGCAAGATCTACTCACATGAGAAACTTTTAATTTATCCCTATTTCCTACAACAACTCTTATCATACCTTCATATAATCTGAGGGCTGAATCATGTTATAATTTGTAGTTACATGACTTGAAACACCACGTCCATATATCAGCTTGGGTCAACAACTGTCTATAGATTTGCAATGAATTGGTATTCTGTGTTGCTGCAAACGCAAAGAGGATGTTATGAATATTTTGATTTTCAGTGTTCTGAGACATTTAATTATTTCCACCACCTCCTTTGTTATGATTAACACGGTTGGTAAATTCCTTGTCAAACCGATGATAACAGATCAAGGTCGAGTGCCCAAATTTACCATAGTCTTGACAAACCAGGTGACTGTTTCCACTATTCCAATGCCCTCTACCATGGTTTCAACCTTCACTACCCCTCTGGTGATTAAATTATTGTTGTTTGTTGTTTTGATTGTTGTTATTTCCACATTGACCATTACCCCACTCTGCTGACATTACTTGCAACATTCATCGAAGCAACATTATTTAAAGACACAATATTCTTATGTAAATTTTGAAACTCTAAGAAGTTCAGACTACATCTCTATTCACGACATTCTTGCTAACAATTGTTGGTTGAGTGATGGTTCAACTGAACTGAGATGGGTAAACGCTTTCTCCAGTGAGGTGATCTTCTAACCTGTAGCTTCTTAGTATTGGTAGGACTAAAATTTTCCATTGCTTCTATCTAGATTGATAGTAGTAACTTGGTTAAAGTTGGTTCAATGGAGGATTACTAAAAGATTGGAGTAGCTGAGTTCATAGTTGTAGGCATAGAAAACGTGGTCCCCACAATTAAAGTTTTCAAAGAATAATACTAAAGGACAAAACAAAAGAAAAATAATAATAATAAAAAGTTTACAAATGTAGCTATTTAATTAGTAACTTTTGGCCGTGACTTTGTTGAGAAAAGGATGATGAGGGATCTCCTACGGTATCAAGGACAACAACAGTTTAATTTCTCCTTTCCTTTTGAGAAAGACACTATTTGATTCTTGTTTGATTCATGGGATAGAAGGAGAAATTAGTTTTAGCTTTCTTAATTTGATATCGATGGTAATTCCACCTACAAATCAATCACATTTCTTCTCACAAATATTACATACAAGATTTTTTTTTTATATTTGTAACAATAACTAAGAGTCAAACAGCTAAATTGGTTAAGACATATCTCACGACCTTACATTCAAATCCTTTGATTATAATGAGAAAATTCACTTGTAATAGATTTTTACTCTGCTTGGATAAATTAAAGAAACGGAATAAAAACAAAACTACTGAACTTAAAATAATAATAATAATACTAACTTGATTAAATCAATTAATATTTTAGATAGCATAACTCAATTGATTTAGGTATATATCTCAAGATCAAAAGTTCTTAAATTCTAATTAGTGATCTCTTTCCTTGAAGAAAAGTAGATGCCGTACTTTTCTGGTTTCCACTCCAGCCACTTCATATCCATCAAAATATTTTTTATATTTCACTTTTTTAATTCTCTTTTCCTTTTTCCATCCGACTCCCTAAATCACTAATATGCAATCAACGTAGATTATTTCATAATCTGCCATCTTTTATCAATTTCAAAATATTTTAATTTTCTTTTTTTATTTTAATTTAAAATCTATTATATCTTTTTAATATTTTAATATAATTATTTTTTAGTACAAATATCTTAATTTGATTTGATTTTAAACTCGATTGTCTTTAAAATATGTTAGGTAAGATATTATGTTTATATTTTGTGCTTCCTTTTAAATTTGATGTACTTCTTTTAAACTACATATCTTTCCCACAAATTTCCATTATTTTCATCTAATGTTTCCATTACTTTTATATTTGATTAAGGGGCACGTGCATAATAGTTTCTTCCCTTTTGTAACAAGGAGTCTATGTACCGAAAACACTTTAATACAAATTTATAACTACATTTTAAGTTTGAATCTCCTCACTCCCACTATTGTTGAACTAAAACTACATTTTAAGAAATTTATTAATTGTAATATATTGTGTTAAGATTGAGATAAAAAAATGAGATGAAAAATAAAATTGACTAAAACAATCACTTTTTCAAATTATAAGGACGAAAATGGACGTCTCGAAAGTACAAAGACTAAATTTGACACGGGTTGAAAGTTAAGAAATAAAATGGACTTTTGAAACTATAAAGACCAAAATAAACCAAGTTTTAAAAAAAAGAAAAAGACACAATAAACCAGAATTTAAACCGAATATATATTGTTATTATGTTTTTTATTTTAAAAGATTATGCATGATTTATAATTGTTTAAGTTTGAATTAATTTATATTTTTAATCTGATCAAATTAATTCTATTATTCATTGATTTTTTTCTTCTACCCACCATAATAATAAAAATAAAATAATACAATTATATTTAGAATTGAAGATTTTTAAAGATGTGGAAGTTACTTTTCTTTTTGTTTGAAAAAATAAATAAAAAGGAATACTTAATATTTTAGAATTATTTTATCTAAAATAAATCTAACTTATTTCAAGTATAGTAACTTGGCATAATTTTAGTTTAATTGATTTAAAATTTTTTACTATCTTAATTACTTGGAAATTATTTTCATGATATAAAATAAAATTTGTGCTAAATTTATATATTCACACGTTTTCATAAAAAAAAAAAAAACTTAACAATTGTATAATACATTAAGAATACATTAGTTTGCTTTTTAAAATTACTCTATATTATTAATATGATATGTAATGCTACAACATTTAATTTTTTTATTCAATTAAAAGATTGATAGGAACATCCATAAAAAAAATAAATTAAAAAGTTCATAGGTGGAATTCTCCCCCAAAGAAATAAGCAAATTTCGAATGGTCTTAACCCGACCCGATTAAGGTCGTACTAAACAGAGCGCGGATCATAATGCTGGCGCCGATTGACTGCGAGAGGAAGCATCGAATTCAAAAGGCCTTAACGAAAGGACCGAGGCGAAATGTCTGAATTGCCCTCATCAGAGCAGGGGTTGTCGGCCATCGGTATAAAAAGGTCCGCAGGAGAACCCATCGACGCAGGAGAGAGGGAGGGCGTGAAGGTACTTTGGGTTCTTACCGCCTAACGTTTTTCTCCTCCTCACCATGGCCGGCGATGAGCCTCCGACTACGTCCTCCACCACCGCCGTCTCTTGCCCCGTCGCCGAGTCCATTCCGTCGCCTCCACCACAAGATCCTGTCGTATCACCTAGTTGCGATGTGCAGGAGATTCAATCATTGACATACGAAGACGATCATGACCTGGGACGCCGGGAGAATCACGAACATGGCCACGAACAGGCTGTTAGGGCTGCTGTTCTCTCGGAGGATCTGAAACACAGGATCATTAAGCAGGTAACTCTACCGCCTCCGTTCTCCTTACTCCCCACCGCGCTTCAAATTGGACCCTCGAATTTCTTTGCTTTGTTACGTTTGGCATGCGGTTTTTGAATTATCTATCTGGATTGCTGTGGAAATTTATGGATTCTTATGCATTAAAACCACTGTATTGAATAGGAGTTTGGTAGCCTGTTTAAGATTGAGAATCGGTATTCGAATCCGTTTGCCCTCGTGCACATGTATTTAATTTCTTTATGTGACTTATCGTATATGTCCTTGCATCTCTTAATGCAAATATTAGAACGTTAGGAAGCTTTCGGCTTTTTATCAACTGCAAGGGGCGATATGATTTAAGTTGATTATTTCGCTGCTGTGATATCATAAAATTGGTGATTTATTAAGCCTCTGTAAGTTTATTCTTTTGATGTAAGACCTCAGGAGATTGTGATAATTTGGATTTCACTTCATTCAGTTGTTCTATAATTTTGTAGAGCTAATTGTTTTAGAGCATGTCATTCATTGTTGTCTTTATGATAGCTCTAAATGTCCTGGCAGGTAGAATATTACTTTAGCGATGAAAACTTGCCCACTGATAAGCATTTGTTGGGATTAATCAAGAAGAACAAGGACGGTTTTGGTATGTTACTTGGCCATTAATCATAATATGATATGTTTCTTCACTTTATGGAGATTTATACAATCATGAGAAAATTTGGTTTCTTGTGTTTTTTTTTTTAATCAAATTTTCAACTATGAATAAGTAAAGAAATAATTCATAAGTTACAAGATTGGTTTAGATGCTTTATGTTTTTAACATTTCTTAGATCTATTGCTGTGGTCTTGGTTCTTAAATTTTAACCAATGTAGTGGAAGTGGCTAGAGGTAATGTTCAGATCTTAATTTTTAATCAATCAATTTCAGCATCAAACCGAAAACTAAGATTATTACAAAAGGGATGAAACCTCAGGATTGCCCAGAAGTTGGGGCTTGTGAATCCTTGGAGTTTGATAATTTGAAACACCGTGAGATGGCTTGACATATCTTGTTAATATAGAAGAGTTTTGGATGTGACCTTTCATTTCTTAATCATTTTGTTTTCCATATTCTTTCCGTGACAAGAAAAAGAGATGGGATGATAAGCCATGTAGGCACTTCTGACTAGTTGCATTTCTTTGACATTTCTTGGTGCAGCCAGATTCTATTGTGATGAATTTAATGGCCTTTGACAAGAAAAAGTGTGGTTGATTGTTGAATGATTCTTTCTTTATTCATGAAATTATGGCCTTTGACTTGTGCAGTAAAATTTTCATGTAAAGGACTGAGGGCTAGAACAATACAGCGATAAATTCTTTGTCCCACAATGCTTCTAGCCCTCGCTGATTTTTGACATTGCCTGCTTGGCTTCTTTCCATACCAATGTAGCTCAATATAATAAATCTAAATATCTTGAAGTAAAGACATCTTCAGAAGGTCTAACTTTTATGGCTTTTCTCTTGCCCTCTCTCCCAACCTTCCCTTCAACCTTTCCTGCTCTAGCAACCCCACTTAATCGTGGTTTCTAGTCAAGTCTTAAATCATAGTACCCTCACTCAACAAGTCAACATGGTCGAGTGTGCTGTAGCTTGTAGAAAATAAGGTATTCGTCTTAGATTTTGATTGCAATAGTGGGAATGGAGCTTACCGACTAGAAGGAAGAGGAACGATGGCAAGATCTGGTGAGACAACATTCTAGGTGCAAGAAATAACAAACAAAAAAGAAGTTTTTTGTAGAAATTGCAAAGCTTGAAGGTAGTGGAAAAAAATAGATATAGTAGTGTCCTCAGTGGAAACAAATATGGACGGAATACTTTTGTTTCCATGATGAAAGACTACCAAGCCCAGAAAAGCAACTTCCTGAAGCCGTCTTCTGTGACTCAACCCATGCCAAGAACATTAGATTCTCACCAAACCAAAAAAAGGGCCTTATTTGCAGAAGTTGTATACAAAGGTGGTAGGACGAACAAGTAAAAGTAGATACAAATGTGTGTTGATGAGCCATCACCCAAATCTTTTGGGCATGGATCCTTGAGGTAAATATATTCATGATTAAATGGGAGGCCACAATAGTAGTAACTTGCCGGAGCTTTCATGACGATTGGTTTAAGGTAAACCATATGCTATAAGAGTGAGTTGATGAGATGAATCTCTTCTAACTTGCCAATACGACAAATCAATTGCATGATTACTATGCTCAACCAAAGGATGGGTCACAATAGGAC
Source organism: Telfairia occidentalis (assembly GCA_026257165.2). NCBI lineage: Eukaryota > Viridiplantae > Streptophyta > Magnoliopsida > Cucurbitales > Cucurbitaceae > Telfairia > Telfairia occidentalis. The sequence goes on from JAOANK020000077.1 coordinate 287,901, forward strand.
ATTTCACACTGAAATTCGAACATTGGGACTATCTTCATCATGGCAAAGCTTCCATTCTTCCCTCGTATAAGGGATGGATAAAAATTCAGAATCTTCCTTTAGATATGTGGTTTGTGTCATTGGTGATCTGTGCAGGGGATTCATACAACGTGCAATGAAGATGATGTACATGTGGGAATGCTTAGAAGCCTCTATCAAAGTTGAAGGTAATCATTGCTGCTTCATACCCGCTGAGATACAATATGTAAAGCCGAAGGAGAACCGGTATTAGTCCAAATTTCAACAGCAGCGGACATAAGCTTATTTTCCAGAAGGGTGATCGACGTTCATGGAGGCTTCACTTCTCAGGCAGCTAGAGCTTTTCATAATAATTGCATAAATTCGGTGGATATTGACTGCTTCCCAAAATTATAGGCCTCTAGGACCCACAAAGTCAAGTGTGTAGTTATCTCCTCGCACAAAGAGAAGAAAACCCTAAAGCAGGTGCTTTTCAAATTCTGCTGCAGCAGCTCTAGTGCAACTTCTGGCAGAAATCTCGTTAAAAGGAAAAGCTTTATCGACGTGATTTAGTGTGGTGGGGCTCTTCATGGAGACTATGGTTTGAAACACCCATGAGAGATTACAGCAAAAGCTCCCTTGATTATCTATCTCTCCAGCATGTTGTGCAATCTGTCAACCTGGTCCTAATTCACAAGCTCATCCTTTCAGCACTTGCACCAACAGTTTTTGGAATTTCGTTGCACTGACCTTTGGCTGGTCTTTGGTCCTCTCGAAACATCCCCCTGCTATCATGAACCTTATTCTATTGGGCCACCCCTTTAAGGGAACGAAGAGTCTTATATGGAGCTATTTTGTTTGAGCCTTCTTTTGGACTACTTGGAATGAGAGGAACAATCGCATCTTTCCTGACAAATACCGTGATTATGATTCTTTTTTGGAATTTACCACTTATATGGCTCTTTCTTGGTGTAAATTGACACCTCCTTTATGCTCTTATTGGTAATTGGAAAAGTCTTTGTGGGACATGCCCATTTTGTATTAAATAAAAAAATTGAATTAAAGAGATGAGCATATAAAAATTGCAGATTCTAACTCAAGGGCAGCGTGAAAAGTTATTGTATGACACCAGAATCTCACATTTGTTTGCTCATATGCTCATTCTTGTATCTTTATATATTTGATGAATGTAAATAAGACTATGCGGTTCATTTTGTTCCAATCTGATCTCCTTATTTTTGTTCTTTGCTATCTCTCTCTATTTTTTTTTATCTCTGTGGATTCTGATTTCGTATAATATCTTGTAGTGTTCAATTGTATTTTTATCAATGCATAAATCAGCTGAACAACATTTTCTCCTTATTTTTCTAGTTCCTATAGCTCTTATTGCTGCCTTCAAGAGAATGAAAAAACTTACTCAAGATCATTCATTTATCACCGCTGCACTGAGGGAATCCTCTGTTCTTGTAAGATACTCCATGCTCCCTTTTAGAATGTAGTAACCAAGGCTTCTTTTTGCATGAGGACATGAGCACATGTTAATTTACCTGCCAACTACAGGTTGTAAGTCCTAATGGGAAGAAAGTCAAGCGACTTCATCCTATTCCATTGCCCGAGACTAGGGATCCTAAGGTACTTATTTGTGTTCTGTGAAATTGACAATTGGTGTGTAACTTATGGTAACTTTATGTCATTTCTATGTGGAGTATAGATATTTACTATTTTGGTAGAAAATCTACCTGAGGATCATTCAGAGAAGAATATCCAACGAATTTTTGGAGCAGCTGGACGGTATGCTATTCCTGTTTCTTAAACTATGTTTCCACAAAATGTTTATCCATTTACACTTATATTGTATGAAGAATTATTTTTGTCTCTTTAGCGTAAGAAGTATCACCATTTGTGACCCACATGCGATTGACAAGTTGGGGAGAAGCAGCAAGGGTGATGTGCTGATCAGTAATAAGGTAAATTGTGAAATTAACTGACAAAAATAAAATATTTCAGTTTTTTATAAAAGGGACATTGCGATGTATTTGGTTATCACTCATGCTTCCCATATGAGCTCTCTAGTAATGAAAGTGGTTTATGTGGGTGGACATTGTGCTTCTTTCTGCGTTTCTTTATATTCACACATTAACCATGAAGAAGTGTTCTTTTTTTTTCCCCTTCCTCGTAGTATGTGAAGAGGAAAACTATGGATGTCATCATCATAAGTACATTACATTGCAGTGGGAGGACATTTATGAATAGGTAGGTAGGAAATAAAAACAAAATGCAGAAGGGTTTTCTTTCACCAGAATGAAATTTTGTGGAAAGTAGCATGTTGGGACATAAAGAAAAGGAGGGAGAATTAGTACAGCTCTCAGTTTGATGATGCAGGTGCTGAGAATTATGTGTGTAATGTTCAATACAGCATGTTGATTGAACTTCTGAGTGTCGTATGCTGTTCCTTATTATAAAAGCCAAGAGAAGAATTGAAGAATGTAATAATGTCTATTGATTTTGTTTTCCCTTTCTAGTACCATGTTTATGTTAAATAGTAGTTGGGCGAAGTAGAAATGCATTGTCTCAGACTTCTTGATGTAAATTAAATTATATTAAAAAGTTCTAGTTGTGAGAAAGATCAAACAATCCATTCTGAAGAAATTGAGATCATACTTGCTGAGTTGTTCTTTTTTCTTGGTTATAAATTATAGTTGCATGCTCTTGTGGAGTATGAGACTTTGGAAGCTTCCGAGAAAGCTGTGAGTTATCAGATCTCTGCTCTAATTGCTTTAAACTTAATAATTTGACTATATTTGAGTTGATATTGATAGTCGTTTTCCTGATGGTTTATAAGGTGGCTACTTTAAATGACAAGCGAGATTGGAGAAATGGCATGCGGGTTAAGCAGCTTAAGCATTTGGTACTGTATCTCATTTACTTAGATATATCATATCAAGTTGAATGTATTTACAAATACAGTTCTCCACTTCAGAGTAAGCATGGCCAGAGGAAACAACATTGGAGAGGACCGGAACCCGAGAAGAACATCACTGGGCGAATAACTGATCAAAATGGGAATGAAGAAATTCAGAACACAACTGAGCATCATGATGATGTGCCTGATGAGGAGGTTAAAGTTGCTCTTGTACTTTCTTTTCCTAAGCATGTGTTATGGCTATTTTTCTCTTCCAACTCCCCTGGAATTAGTTGGAGTGTTGGTGATGTGATTACAATCTGTGATAGAAACTTGATACTAAAATAAGTTTTCCATTCCACTCAACCTAACATTTGAAAATTTCTATGAGATGTGATTGAACGGGAAAGCTTGTTACAATAATTGATTCAACATTGCCAATTTTAGGAGGGCGATCATCAAACCAAGGATAAACCTGGACATAAATGTCGAAATCAAGGACGAACAAGAAGACAAAAGTACAAGGGCGGCAATGGAATGGGTATTTGATCTGATCACGTCAGTTAATAATAGGTTTCATATTATTGAGAATTTTAACCATGTAATCTTTTGCTCTCCCCTAGGTCATAGAACTACATCCTCTGCTCATCCTGTCGAACTTTCAAAGCCACCCCCGGGCCCGAAAATGCCTGATGGAACTCGGGGTTTCACGATGGGGCGTGGGCGACCTCCAACCTCCAACCCGAGCTCATAGTGAGAATCTCGTCGAGCGGGTCTGTAGAAATTTCAAGATCTATGTTGTTTACTTTGATTGATAGGGTATGAAATATGCGTGCGAATGTATCTTGTCTCGCATTCGTATTGAATGCGGCCTCGCATGTTTATTGTCTTTGTGCATGATCATAAGATGTTCGAGTAGCCTGGCATGGTTAAATGTATCTTCTTCTAACCTCAAAGCTTCGAGTCCGAAGAAATGCCATCTCTTGTATGATGATCACCTGTATGGTCGGTTTAAATATTATGGAGATGTTGAATTTTCAACTAATTCAGCCAATGCATTTATTGAAAATATGACAAGTGTTTTATGTGAATTGAGAATGTATAATGATCTCTAACTCTTATATGAATAATTTTCAAAGTAGTAATAATAATAATAATCATGTCAATTGCGTCTCCGTTCTCTCTAGGTCAATGAATTTATTGCGTCTCGTTCTCTGTTTCTAATTTAAATAATTTTTAACTTAGTCTCCTACTCTCTAATTAAGCCAACGAAAATATTAATTGTGTTAATGTGACATGAGGTGTAAAGTCTACTAGATTCAATGTTTCCATTTAAAATTCAAAATTTTCGGTTCTTGCACATTAGAATTTAAGAAAGTTCTTGATTTTCAATCTGTCACCCAATTGAGCGATAAAAATTACAAATTGATTTTCAAAAGTAATGTATGATTTAACTACAAATTTTAACAAAAATAAATGAAAATTGTATGTATAATTTCAGAAAATAAATCAAATTCACTTACAAGAACAGGTGGGTTACACTAAGGACTTCTTACATGCTAATACCTAGATTTTCTTCTTAGTTCAATCATATATGGTGGTAGATTCGAACTTTCGATATTTTAGTTGATGATATATGTTTTAACCAATTGAATTATGTTCAAGCCGGCTAAAATCTAGTGTGCTTTATATCAAATCCTTCAATCATCAAGGAGCCTAAATACAAACAAGCTTAATGGAAGAGTTGGGCTGATCATGGTTGACCAAGCTAAATCAATTCCCAATTCATGCGCAGGTACACAATACTTACTTTGCTAAACTCAGGGATGTCCACCGGAGGGAATTTCCCATAGGGAATTATTTTTCATTTATTATTTTTAAAAAAATTCAAATAAATAATTTATTAAGTTTTTAATTAAATATTTAATTCCAAATTATAAATATTTAGTAAATTTTCATTTAAAAGAACAATTCTTAAATTACCTAATAAAAATAATATAATATTTTAACTTAATTAGTCAATTATTCATGTACATAAGTATTAAGATACAAATACATGATAAATTTATTTTTAATAATATTTATTTATATAGATTGGGCCTAGAAAACAATACAACAGAAGCAATCTTAGACTTTTGAATTATTTTTTGTGATTTAGGAATA
>JAOANK020000077.1:306969-325822 GCA_026257165.2 Telfairia occidentalis
ACTCTTTTTAGTTCCCTTCATTGCATAAAATTTGGATTCCTTAAATAAAATTGAAATGATAAATTAATAACTAAGGACATTTAATTTTATAGTATTTAAGGTTAATTAATGTGGCAACAACTAGTTAGTTTTTTAAATATATTAAGATTAATACGATACAATTTTTTTTAAAAGAAATTATTTGTGAATCCTCAGACTTAAAATACATCATCCAATAAGAGAAATGCTATATATTAAAGACTTGCCCGTAAATTTTATCAGAAAAATGGTGTTTTTCTTTTCCAGCCAAACAAAAAACCGGATGAATTGAACCGGGTTGGGTTGGATATGAGCTCCATCTCCCCGGCCCGAATAATCGCCAATCTTGAGTTATAGACGTACGGAAGGTCCAGACTGAGAGGGCAAGGCGATTTGATCTCCGAACTTCTCAGAAAGAAGAAGAATCTGAACCAGCAGGGCATCGAAATTCCTGGTATTTTCTCTCTTCGATTACTCCTTCACCATTACTGAAGAAGATGGGAGAGGAGGGAAAGAAGAAGAGGGTGGTTGTGGAATCGCTGGGATGGCTGACGGAGTCTTCGATCATGCCGAAGAAGCACAAGGCCATAGCTGGGGTCGGCGCATCTTCAATCATGGAGCTCAAGGCTCATCTCTACAAGTCTCAAGAAGAGTCGAAGAAATCCAAGGAATTGGCTGGCCCCGGCATCGAGTTCCACCGTGCAAAGACCAAGATTACTCCCAAAGACCTTCTCTCCTCCCACAATTCCGGCGTCGAGGCCCGCGCCCTTAAGTATGTTTTCTCTTTCTTCCTTTATAAGTTTCCTATCTTAATTTTTGAGACCGAATTGTCGAGTGTCTGTTTGGATTTGGTCATTGGGAGTTTGGAGGCTACAAGCATCAAAGATTGCATAGAATTTGTTTTTCTAATCGTATTTTTCTTTTAACTTGTTGTGGACGATGCCTAGGTACAAAGTGTAATGGAATTGAATCATTTAAGTCGAAGAGAACAAACTTAAATCAATTGAATAGGTTATTGTCTTTGAAGCTTGTTACGTAATTGTAATTGCAAATAATAGAAGTATAAAGATATAGAGATGCAGTAATACATGAGAATGTACAAGCTTAACTAATTTACAACTAGAAACTTACTCCTGTGTTTCGAGTGAAAGTTTAAAATATTGAAGCTTATATCTCTGATATGAGTTCTGTAAACATTAATTCGAACTTCGTAGCTAATACAAAAGTTCATAAAAGTATTTCTGACATACTGTACCTCCCCAATTAAATATGGTAATGATCCTGGCTATTTGCAGAATGATGGACTAACAGCAATCTAATTCCATTTGACAATGGAAAGTATCTGAACATGTAATCGATGCATGGCTTTAACAAATGTGAAGCAAGTCCTTTTTCTTATCGTACATAGATAATGAACTGATGTGCTCGTCTTGCCATAGTAACATGATAGGTAATCCTGTTCGATGTTTATTGGTGTGACTTTGCCACTGTATTAGCTGTGAGTATGAGTGAGGAAATATGACCTTGTTTAGGAAAGCTATCTCTCATAGTTTAAATTGCAACTTCAGAAAACTCTTTATTGAGAAGATAACACCAATTGGACCTCATTAACATAATTCTCTCGACAATTAACCTCTTGGAAGAATATGATGTCTAGCACTGGCCCTTAGAGCCCTCCAGTTCTTACTCAGTTTGCTCCCTTTTCAATGAGCTGATATAAAATTGGTGTCTCTCTTACCATTTCTCTCTATAGTAAACTTTGGCAGGGTAAATTTCCATTAGAAGTTGAAATTCTTCTACTGTACTATCCAGAAGAGATTTCCAACACAAGCTCACTCCAGGGTGGTGTATTCTGAATAATACAGAGACACAAGGTTATCGATTTCTCATTGTTCCTTTCCTAACAAAATGGCGGACTGCACTCTTCCTAACAAATTAAATGGTCTCCTAGCCACTATCTTGACTGGGCATCCTTTCAATAAAGAAAAGGGGATTCTTTGGCTACAAATTAATAGAGCTTTCTTTTGGCAAATTTGCTTTGAAGGAACAAGCAGAACTTTCAACAACACAATAAAACCTTTTGATAGTGTTCTGGAAGTGGTTTTTGTTATTGTTCTATTTTGATGCAAGTGTTACTCCATAGTCATTGGTCACTTGTTTTTTATTCTTCCCTAGCTTAGGGGTTTGGCTCTCTCCTTTTCTTAATATTGCATATCATCAGTGAAATATATATTTCTTATCCTCCAAAAAAGAAAAATTCTTGGCAGGCAGGTTGGTATCCTTGCTCAAAGTCCAAGTTACAATTTTAGGTAGTGTACACAAGGTAGCGCTGATTATTTGGAAATGGGACACTTGCAGTTAAGGATACCACCATATCTGAATGCAAGTTGAATTACACCACAACCAATTTGAAGTCAAGCGAAATAGGCAGATTCTAGCCAAAAAGGAGGGAAAAAAACGAAAAAAAAACGAAGGAAGAATCTAAGAGCTATTCCCCACCCCCCACACCCACATCAACAATAAAAAGACGAGGAGAGGGAGAGGTAGAAACTCTTACTTATTTTGGCAAAGTGGTCGTTTATCCTCTGTTATTCTTCAGTGTGGCTACCACTTTCTAGATTTCACCACCTCACTGATTATCTTCTTCGACAGGCTCAAGGAAAGGCATTTTGCATGTATTGCGTTTCATGTCCTTACTATTTTCTTAGATAAAGGCACATGGTGTCCACATTCTCCTACTTGACGTCTTGGGAGAATGAAAGCGATAACGTGTGAAGTGCTAACCCATAATTTTGTACTATAGGCATGGAGAAGCAGTGTAGGTGTAGGCTGAATATCGAAAGAAATAATTATACTGAGATCAGATGCTTTAGTTTTACCAACAGCAAGTATTAGTCACTACTGTTATTATTTTTAAATCTTGTATGGTGACTTTTAGGTGTATCATCAATTTTCTTATTGTCCTTGTTAAGACTTTAAAACTAATTTGGCTAGCTAGTTGTATAATATATTTCTGCCAAAATCCAGGGACAAGCTTGAGCTGAAAGCTATTAATGACGGATCGGTAAGCTATGCTGCATTAGAGAAGAAGGCTGCCCTATATGACAAGCTAGTGAAAGGGGAACTTTCAGATGAGGAAGATAAGGAGAAGTATTGTGTGGATTTTTTCCGCAAGAATCTTGAGCAGGATGAATCACAGCTACCACAAGATCATGATGCTTCTGCAGCTGTAGAAACTGATACTCCGGATGATGAGACTGAGTCATCATTCTTGTTTAACTCAAAAACAATTGGACTTGGGCGGACGTCTGGAACAATGGACAACAACGAGCATAAGCGCTTTGTGAGGTAAAACTTCTCTTTTGCCACTGTGAATTGGACTGTTTCTTTTAGACTCGAGTTGAGATACGAGACTCATTCCAAACATATTGTCTATTAAAACACCATATTAAACGAAAATCCAGCAAGAACAACGGTTAGAAGACAGTAAGCGAAATATGTTCTTATAGAATTTGCGTTCTGAGGAAGTTGTTTTAAAATTAAGTACCAAACAAGCCCGTGGTCACTTTTCATTACCAATTCTGTTGTGAAGTGAAGCTTTCCACTCAATGATTATGCTGATATTGGTTTGCTTCAGGGAAGTTCACGAAGAAGTAAATCAAGCAAGAGAGAAGGCATCCGAGCTGAAATTGCGAAGGCAAGAGCAGGCAGCAGCACGCCGTGAGAAACTGAGACAGGCATATCTTCGGAAACAAATTGAGAAGTTGAAGGCTTCATCAAATTCAGGACAAACGTAACAGAGGAATAGAATTTTAGTGTGTCATCTAGTACTGCTTACTACCGCTCGCTGCTCGTTGTCTCCATTGACAGCAATAGACAGACACCCTGTGGAGGAGAATGATTGGATTTTGTTTATTCTTTCCATCAAGCCTTTTTATTTTCAAAACTTCTATATTTTCACTTTGTATCATAAAATTAATGTCAGAGAAGTAAAGATAGTTTTGTGCACCCGTGGAACCTCCCATAACTTGTACTCTTCATTTTTACCTCACCAAAAGAAAAAGATCAAAAAGAATCTTCTGGTACTAAAAAAAATCTGACTTTTGGGTTTGGGAGGATGCCATTTCTTCCTCAATTCTTGTAATTCTTTATTTTCGTGTAAAGAAAGAGGGAATAATAAGTATCATCATTAGCAATGAACGTATTAACAGTACAGGTACATTGTAATGCCGTGAAATGCAAGCTTGGAAAATGAGGCACCGCTGCTGGTAAGCGAGCTATCGAACACTGTAAATGCAGCAATAAGATAGCATATAAAGGCAGCTCCTAACGCTGCTCGATGGACCCAAAAAGATCCTTATATGTACGCTTCGGCGCATCAGCACGAGAAACTATTTCAACAACCTTGTACGAGGCTTCAGACTGTACCAATGCCTCAACAGCTACTTCTGCAACTAAATCTCTTGATATGCTTCCTTCGTAAAGAGTATCCTATAAACAACCAAGATTCAATTAGCCACCAAAATATCAGAGTAGAAATGATCAAGGTACAAGAGAAAATGTGATTACTTCTGCTGTCATGACTAAATTTCCAGTTGGAGGTTCATTTTTCAAACCTCCAGGCCTAATTATTGTGTAGTTAATACCCGACTTCCTGATATGCTGCTCTGCCTGAAGCTTTGCTATCAAGGTGAGTCCCAAAACATTCAGCAAGACATAAGCTGGGTTGAGAATCTGTCCCATTGCAGCTCCATTGACTAAAATGGAACTGATGAGAATAAATCTGTTTATGCCCAACTGACGGCATGCTTCAACAAGGTTTACAGTGCCAAAATTGTCAACCTGCAGTAATGCACTCGTTTTTTTATTAGACCTTTGAAAAATATGCTGTAACAATAACACCACATTAAATATTCGGCATATACAAGCTCCTGGTATTTTGAAATATGTGGATGTTGTGGTTCCACTAATATGAATTGCGAAATTACCACTAACTAAACAGAGAAAAAAAAGTGTCCATTTCTTTTAGGTGATAATCGAGTATGTATAAGCCCTCAACTAATCTACAAGACTAACCATATAACTTTACCATATTTGACTTTGAAAAACTAGTATGATATTTAATACTTTAGTGGTCACTATAGGTTAGAACTTATGATTTCGAAGTATTTGGATTTACAACTTATCGCTTCCATTATTGATGGTAGTTAAAGAATTGTCAACTTCAATGAATGATATTAACCTGTAGTATGAAATCATACATTCTGACCTTCCAATTTTTTTCTCTGGTACTTAAAAACCTACGAACGGAGACTATCACACGACCTTAGAGTTCAGAAACTCGGGAATCTTCATCCTATATAGTTAATCTAAATGGCTCCAAAAGGGGTTGAAAATGAATGAGATAAGGTTCAACCCAAGAGTATTTTTGCTATTATATTCAATCCTTGGCATCAGCATCCTGGTCATTAACTTGATGATCATACTGTCACGATTATATTTAATGATTCAAATATAGTTCAGAGTAAGAGCCTTGCATCGAGAAATTTGAATGGCATCGAATGCAAACCTTCCATGGCGCAAAAATATCCCATCCTCGGCGGAAGCCTGTAGCACAGATTACTGCTTCTGAATCGGAACCTATGGCTTCTGCCAACTTTGCAGAGCCTTCAGTCACATCCGCTTTCACCTGGTATATTATTAACAGAATTACAACCGAAAGAAATCAAGATGTCTTCCAACTTACAATAACCATCGGAATTCTGATTTTCTTAACGAACAAACTTACAATTTGAAGAGCAGGATTGCCAGAGGAAAGAGTATTTTTCGCCTTGCTTACGTCTCGAACCCCAGCCTTGACTTCGAAACCCCTTGCCAGCAACTGCTCGACAATCCTTTTTCCAGTACTTCCCGATGCACCGGCCACAAAAATCTTTTTCTTCACATTAAAGTTGCCCTCATTTTGTTTCCCTGCAACTTCTTCCGTAATTTCATTTCCTTCCATCTACCAACACCACAGGTAATCAAACTCAGAAGAATTCACTAGAATTCATAAAAAACTTGGGGAGAACAAAATTTTAAATTAAAACTCTGGTGACTTCCGATCCTTTCCGCAACATGATATACGCCATAGCAGAAGAAATTCAATAGCTCTCTTAGTGTGTGAGTGACATGTACGCCCTAAATAACTTATGAAATCCAGCATTTCCTCCGAACCGAACAGTGAATAGGGGTAGGACAACCTCACTGAGTTAACCAGAAATAGAAATAGCAATGAGAATTACCTTGTTGGAGATGGAGGCGGATTTCTTGGAGTAGGAAACGGCGAGAAAGGATTTACAGAGAGGATAAAAATGGAGACGTTGAGAGTTCAATTGGCAGAAGGAAGAAGTGAAGGCTGTGGGAAGAAAAAGAGAGGCCATCGGCGACCCACGAATCTCCCTCCTGCGGTTCTAGTGGCGCCATGTAACACCAGTTTTTCTTTTCCCAGTCCCATCGTTTTTCTTCTATTTTGTGTCCAGAATATTCTTGAAATGTGTCTAATAAATACTTGACTTTTTTTTTTTTGGTATCTAGTTTTCTTTTTTCTTTTCTGAACAATTTTTAGTATCCAATAAATTTATAAATTTTTTTGGTAACTTTTAATTTTATAATATTAAATATATTCTTTTTTTTTTTTAATTCAACATTTGTAAAAATGAAAAATTAAACCATCGATTTTTATAATAATAATACATGTCTTTATCTATTGTCTAATAAAAATTGAATGTTTATAAAGTACAATTAAATTCGAAGTTCAATTTTATATTTAAAAACTCAACGACCCACAAAATTGAAAGTTAATAGTCTATTTAGACAAAATATAATTATATGAAATAGGATACTCAACTTGATTAAATCAACAAGAAGATTATATATTTGAGATAATTGATGGCAATATAATAGCATATAATTAGATGAACTCACTAAATGAATTGATTCCATATGTTGAAATGTTGTTACAGGTTTTAAAATCACCACAATTTCATTCCCAAGAGTCTCCGTAGATTTTTTTTTATTGTGAATTGCCATACGTGTAATCTCAAGGACGACTATGATGTTCCAACATTATTCAGTTGCCTGTTTTAGCCTCAGTGTGACCAAGTAGAACTGAAGCCTTAAAGTCAAACAAACTACATATACTTTGGGTTTCTTATATCTCTTCTCAAGCTGTGCCCTTAGGCAAATATGTCATTAGGCTGTTGATGAGACCAACTCTTACTCTATTTGTACTTCATGTTTATCTAGGAGGGCTATTGCGGAATTAAAAAAATACATATATGTACCAACAGACCAAGCAAGTTTAGAGGTTGCCCAGTTACTGTAACAGTTCACAATAAATAAAGTACAGATAACAGGAGAGAAGTGGCCTTGGAAAGTATAAGATGCCGATTGACTGAAAATTTGAGCTTTTGTTCGTAAAAGAACTCAATGCATGTTTTCCAGGAAAAAAACATCTTCCGCCTAGTCAGTCTCTCCTGGAAATGTGTTACTTCTGTGGCCAATTGAGAAACATATAAGAAAAAAAAAGGTTAACTATAGATCTGAGTTGTGAGTTCAGACACTTCCACTAGCCAATTAAAGCTAACTAGCCAGTGTAGAATAGGTTTCCCATCATCCTCAGAAAAACAAAAACATAGATGCAGGTCAAAAGTGAAATTCAAGAAAGTCCAAAACTTGCATTTACTACAGTTTGAATTTTGGAAAAGTTTACCAAGAATGTAATCATAGCAGTAGGGGAGAATAAACTTAAGTTACAGCATAATTACCGATGTTGAAGTTCCAGCTTATAATAGTCTTCATGAATCATGATATCATATGCACCACGCCATCAGCTATCATTACTCTGTTATCGTCTTGCAGTCTCTGAAGAATTTCAAATGGTAAGAATTTTCCTATCTAACTATACAACTTACAATTAAGAAAGTTTCGCAATTGATGCTGGTCTAGATCAAATTACTTCAAAGGGCAGTATCTTAGTCATTAAAAATGATTTGTTTTTACCTGCAAGAGCAACATTATTTCAGCTGCAGTGTAACGTGTATCTGCTGCAGCATTAACAATATTCTCAATGTCTGCAATAGATATGAGATCTAGGTGGTTTGCACGCATGTGCTGACCAAATAAAGAATTGAACGCTTCTATTCTGCAAGACAATAGTCAAAGAAGAAATTGAATGAAAATGGAGATAATTCTTTATTCAAAAAAGTGAGAATAAGATGCTGAAGATCATGAGATTTCTAGCAGTTGAACCTTTCTGCAGATAGATCAAGTACAGGTTCATCAGTAGGAGGATCATCGATTTCCATGGTATCAGTTCTTGAGCTAATGACAGAAAAACAATAAAATGATTAGAATAACAGCTTCTATAGAAAAAACAAACGGTATAGTCAGCATATTAATTGTTGAAAATATGATCTGTGGAAGTATCAATTTATATTCGCTGCTTGGTTCAAGATTATGCATTAGGAATACAGACCAAATATAGGAACATCTACACAAAATAATGCTGCTAGATAGCATTATGTATATTGCTTACCCCTGCTCCTGTCGTCTTCTTTTGGTACTACGATCTGATCTATCATTTTCCTCTGTTTGAATTTCAGCTCTACGTTTCCTTTCCAATTCTTTCTCTCTTTCGTGTTCACGCTCTTCCATTTCTGTCAACTCTTTATGATATATGGCAAAGTTCAGAACTTTCAGGGCAGCTTCCACATCAGATTTTGAAACCTTGCATTGTCAGATAAATTGTTATGGAAGAAGATTAATTTTTAAAACAAATATTAGTAAGAAGATTAGTTCACATAAACTAAATAATATCAGGATCATAACAAGAGAAAAATACCTTTCTACTCAACTTCAGTTTTGCATGAGCAGTTGAGAGACGTATAATGGTTTCTAACGTTCTGGCAGTAATCGGAAGAGTTCCTCCGGTCTACAGAGTATGCATATTGTATCAGATTGGAAATTTTAACTAGAGTGGTTGTGTACTTTCAGATAAATATAACTTACCTTCGCATTTGAAGTTGAATTTCTGAGTTCTGCATATGCTGTTGCAATGTGCTCCGATGCCTGTGCTAAAACATAAGACTTGATCAAAAGAATGTAATGAAACAAGAAAAAAGATAGTAGATAGCGAGCAAGTTTGAAGACTAGGAATGGTAATTTATCAAAATAGTTGCAATTCAAGTGCAATATCATAATCCAGAATTATAAGTGAAATGAAAGCAGCATATAGCCCAAAAATAAATGGCCACCTCGTCAGTTAGGTCAGGTTGTATCCTATGCTTAGCATAATGGATGTACTTCTTAAGAAACTTGATGGTGAGGGTATCACGCTTCTGACCACGTTGCGTCTTCTTCCCATGGAGCATTCTATTATACTTGACAAAGAAAGAAGAGTCAGCTTCAGCTTCATCCTCTCTTCCATACATTGAGCCTCCACCAAGCGCTGCCTCACCTGTTTTTTCAAAGGGTAATTAAATAGTGTCTAGAACTGAAAAGTTTAAGCAAATGAATGAAATTTCCTTACCTCCATCAAGGACAGAACGATACCGGTGCATACGCAACACATGTTCCGAAATATGACGGTCAATATCAGGATCCATTTGATCCAGGACAATAAACAGTAAATCAAATCGAGAGAGCAGAGAGTCTGGAAGGCCTATATTCTTTGTAGGCGTCAATGAGCGATCATACTGTAAATTTGTAACACAAACAGGAGTGCTAAAAATGCTAAGATATAATAATCACCGTATTCACACAACCTATAATATGTTTCAAGGAAAGAACAAAGACAATTGACCGTATCACTTACAGATCCATATATAGGATTTGCAGCTGCTACCACACTGCATCGAGCATTCAGTGAAGCATGAATGCCAGCTTTGGCAATAGTCACTGTTTGCTGCTCCATAACTTCATGTATTGCAACCCTATCTTGATCATTCATCTTGTCAAACTCATCTATACAGACAACACCTCGATCCGCAAGAACCATTGCACCAGCTTCTAGCCTTCTTTCTCCTGGCAGAAAGCAGGATATAATCATCCTTTTTAGTATCGTCAAATAATGTGAGACCTGCTAGAACCACAAAAGCTAGTCACCTGTTTCCTGATCTGATGTAACAGCAGCAGTTAGCCCAACGCCAGACGAACCACGACCTGTTGTGGAAATGGCCAAGGGTGCAATATTCATAATTGCCCTTAAAAGTTGAGACTTAGCAACTGAAGGATCTCCAACCATCATCATATTGATATCACTATAAGAAAGAAAACATCACAATTTTTAGGAATGGTAGGCAAGGCTTAAATTAACAGAATAGAGAAAAGAGATTTTCTTTTTTTTTGTATATATAAATATGCACAGTTCGAATATGTGCTTTATGAAAGTTTATGCTCCAATCCCCAGTCCGTGAGTTATAAAATAGCAAATGAAAATGATTCAAAGTACTCACCCTCTTAAGTGGGTGCCATTCTTCAAGTTCTTCTCCACTCCACCAAGCATCAATAGTATCACTGCTTTTTTTATCCATGAATGTCCATATATGGAAGGTGCAAGAGAATTACCGAGAAGGTCAAATGTGTCATCTCTTTCAGCTATCTTTTTAATATTCTTCAAGTCCTCAGGACTGTATATTGGTGCATTTGCCTCTTTGTTTAGTAAAGAAACATTGTTAGCTACAAGAACAGTCCTACAAGAAAAGATTGCAAAGTTGAGTTTCCTACGGAAAGCAATCAAAGTGCTAAACATGCAACATACACATAATCTTTTTTTTTAATAGAAAAAAAAAATCATACTTCGTAGAGCAAATAAAAGGATATACAAGCAGACACAAGATATGCAAAAATATTCTTAAATAACATTCCTGCAGCTACCTGAATACTCCATTCACGCTGCCTTTGCTTTTTCCTGGAAGTGCTTTATATATCCCTACAATAGCAACACGGTCACCTGGCTTGCAACAGTCAACTAAGTCATCCTCAACTATGACATCCACTGTTCGTGGAAGCTGACCAGGAGCTGAATTCTCAGGCATTTCTTGCATTGATAAGGTCTGATGATCTTTATATCTACACAAGCCATACTCGGTAACCAACAAATTACCATTTTCATCCTGAGAAAATAATTTTCCTTAACAAAATATCTTGAGTGTTAAAAGCATAACTAATTGAAGAACAAATAATTTGAGTTTACCCTTGTGGGATACACGGATCCTGTGGGCAAGCCCATGTTGGATGTAATGTCACGGTATTCACGGCTGGTAAAAGCCTCAGTTGTGGGGCAGAAATGAACACTTTTAACAACTTTTGGTCTGACAAGAGAACCTGTAATCGGTAACCACCAAATCATACTCGTGGATCAACTGGGACTATTGAAACGTAAAGGGGTACAAACTTGAAAATAAGTAGACCAACATCAAAACTATAGTGCAAGGCAATCAGAAATTGACAATGCCATCTCTCTCTACTAATGGAAAACTACTAATTGGGAACCGTTGATATTCAGAAATCCACCTTTTTAATTTGTTATTTCCAAAATTTAAACCAACCAACACCATGGCAATGATAGGAAATGATTCCAAAATTTACAGACATTGTAATTGCAGTTTTGAGGTTTAAGACAAATAGGATCTCTTAAGAACTGAGTAGAGAGAAAATTTTCAACCACAATGCCACATCATGCATAAAAAAAAAACTCATCATTTTTCAATAAATTATACAGAAGAAATAGACTGTAAACTTCCATAAAAACAAGCATGCAATTGAGATCAAACTGTTTCACGGCTATGTAATAAATGTGTCTATTTCCTAGTCCTATTGTAAGGTTTTGGCCCTTCATCCTGGAAAGTATAAGATAAACGTAAAACTAGGCATAAGCTTCCATGTCCCAAGTACAAAATTTTGTCATACAAGGTCCGAGTTTGTTCTAGCATATTGATATTGATTTATTCATGACCAAGATTGTATACCAAAATTTTGGAAAACACGTGAAATAGCATTAACTTGATAGCGTGAGTCAGGTGTCAATGAGCATAAAATAGCAAAAATAGAAATTTTACATTTGGTAACAATGCCCTCAACGCAGACCATGGAGCCAATGAACTGAGAGAGAAGTTCCCTGGGAGTGACACGTCGAGAAACAAAGGGACCCTCAAAGCCCACCAAAACTAGCTCTCCTTCCTTAAGGTATTTTGGGTCAATACTGCGAGCAGTTTCTGTGACCGCATCGCAGAATGGTTGAACGTACTCACTGGGATTTCTGAGCACCCTAAAGACAAATGAAGCGAAACAAACTAAAAGAGCTGAAGAGAAAAATAAAATCCATAAATACACATTCCTGGAATTATAAATACTATGACGCAACTAGTACTGTCTCCAACAAAACTACCTAAAATAAATATGCACCTCGGGACCTGCGATATTTTCTTTGGTCACCAGACAATATGCGACAATCGTAGTATAAACCTTACGTTGTTCCCCAAATTCCCAAAGAAGAAGACCATTCCGTTGCGGCAAGTAGTTTAATTTGATAACTTAAACCCAATTATTACTCTCGGACGTGCTATAACGTGGAATTATCCTAATACATAAAGTTAACTAGAAAGGGACATGGTGAGGAAAGAAAGCAACAAAACCTGGGACCAAGATCTCTGAAAGAATGAAGATCGGAAATGTTGATTATAAGGCGATGTCGCTTGTGATTGATCATTGCTTTGATCTCATCCATGTAAATACCTTTTCCAACCTGATTCAATGCAGTAAAGCAAACAAAGATTGTGAGAACTATGAACAACACAGAGAAAAAGTGTGCAAGGGTTTAGGGTGGAAAAAAACGCACATCCTGCTCAAGGAATTCCAAGAAGTCTCGCTTATGAGCAGCCCTAATTTCTTCACTGACGTCCATTTTCCCGACCCTAACTTTTCTCTCCTGACCGGCGGAGATAGAGAACGGCGGTGGAGGAGATTCAGAGAAAAGGGAAAGTGAGTGACAGAACGTTGAGGCGCGAAACGGAAGGCTTCCAATTGGATGCTGTCAGGTTCTTACTTGTTCTAATTTATTTTTTTCTTTCTTTTTTCTCATCGAGGAGTTCAGATTTGGCGCGAAAAATGTTTACGTTTTGGCGGGAAAGCTCCGACCCGGCCCATCCAACTGGGTTGACGCGGTCGCCGAGCAAGTTCAGTTTAACCGTTAACGGGCTGGATATTAAGAGGCCCAAAGTCCCAAACTCATGGGCCGCATCAATTTCAGGATCAAGTGCCCTATTTATATTATCTTATTGTCAAAATTGACCCTTGTTTTTGCACATTTTTATAAATTGTTGTGGAAGAAGATGAATTTTTGTACTATTATTGTGTCCATCACGGTCAAATCAAGTATAGTTCAATTAGTTAAGATATATCTCTATTGTCTCTGATCAAAAGGTTTCGAATCTCCACATTCTCATATTGTTGAACTTATATATGTGTGTGTGTTTCGAGTATATGAGTTCAATAATATGTAGTATGTAGATTAGAACTACTCACAATTCTCGACCAAAAGGTTAGAGATGATTTCACCTTCAGTTATTATTGAACAAAACAAATAAATTTTGTTGCCTTTGTATTTGTCTTTTCAACATTCACCACGTATTATTGAACTAAAAGAGAAAAACTATATTTCATATATATCAATATACATTTTTTTATAAATTTTTTTTGCCTTTGTATTTGTCTTTTCGATTTATGGATGATGGTTGGTTTGGTAATTTGGTGAAATTGTGAAAATTTTCTGCGACGTCGTTTTATACTGTTTTCCATCCGCCGTAGAAACGGAATGGAATTCCAAACCAGTCAATGAAACAAACGCCGCAAGACCGTGAGGACGACGGCGAACAGCTATGGCGAAAGCGAGGAGACCCCAGAAATCATCTTCAGCTTGTGGGCATGCTTCTTCCGAAGCGTTTGAAGAAGCGTCCCGAGAGTAAGTACCGAGCACCAAAAACCTCTCTCGTTTAAACTTACCGTCATCGTTTTCGAGCTATGTTTTTGGAGTTTCTGTTTGGCTGACAAGAATTAGATAAGACCATGGAAGAGAGTAGTAACGAATAACGAGTACACGGAACATCTTATGCTGTTATGAAAATTTTGAAGTAGTATGCTTAATTTAGCTCTGTCAATTGGCAATTCAATCTCAGCTAGTGTTTCGTTTCTCTATTGAAGTTACGGTGAATTGAATTATGAGTAGCTACTTTACAAGTATCACTGCCAATTTTATCTTTCAATTTTAAGTAAACATACTAATGGTCATGGGAAGTAATTATATGAATTTCTGCTCATTTGGGGCGTGGATTCTGGTAAATTTCTAATCGTGAAAACAAGAAAGGGCAACCTCTTTGGCCTTTGTAGTTTATTCTGTTAAAAAGATTATCAAGAAAACACTTGTTTGCTGGAAACTTTCAGGGATACAGGATTATGTGTAAAAAGAAGTGAAGAGATGAAGAGGTCAGCAAGAGCTAGTAGATTTAACACGGAGAAGAGAGCAAAGACAACTAAGAAGCCAAAATTAAAGCAGAAGAAGAAAAGTGATAAATTTGATGCCAATAAGCCGAAGAAACCACCTACTGCTTTCTTCTACTTTTTGTATGTGTTCCCCTCTTTTACTGTCATCTCATTTAAGTGACTTTGTTTAGCACTTGGATTGCTCGAATTAGTTTTACCTGAACATTTTCATGGGTGCGCATATAATAAAAGATGTAGGGATGTCGTATAGTTTTATGAAAAACTTGATTTTGTTATGGATTTAAGGCTTTTATGTGGCTGCATTAAGAAAAACTTGCAATCTGCAATAGTGATAACTCGTCTGCTTAGATGCAATGTATCTCTTCATTTTTTTTGTTGATTTGACTATCGAACATGTCATCTTATATACGCCTGCTGAATGCTTCTTTAACTCTGAACTGAACGGAGTCGAGGAAGTGATGTGTGTTATTTTCTGCTGATTTTTGGCTAAGTGTGTACATTTCATGTTCTATGTTTAAATATCTGGGTGGATATGGTTCAATAATGTGACTCCAATGAGAGCTCCTGAGACCCTTTCAGCCATCCTACTTAAGTTTACACCTAAGAAATACTTAAATGCTGTGGTAAACTCATCCTGACTTGGAACTCATGCTTTGATGATATAATCCCCAATGTTCGTAGTCTCTTGAGTAGAAGAGATGGACATGTAGAACTATAAGTTTTCATGAGTGATACTTGAAGTGACATATTGAGCTAAAATTTAAATTTTTAGCGTCAATAACAGTTGCCTTTTGCATACTACTGATTTCAAAAACTAACTTTGATTTTAACCATCCAAGTTTTACTTTATGATTCATGAAATGTAGGTATTTTGTTGGCTGTCGCCTTGCAGTATAACAGTTAGGGTAGCAAGGGAACCTTTCCATTAATCCGCTTAGCACACATGTTTTAATACTATATTTGATGAGACCTAGCATCGTGTAAGACTTTAGCTTGCAAAGCTAAATTGTTTTTTCAATCTCAAGGGATGACTTCCGCAAGGTATTTCAAGAACAGAATCCAGATGTCAAGTCAATGCGTGATGTAAGTTTGGGAAAGTTTGATTCCTCTGAATGCGTGGAGTCTTCTCCCATCTGTTTTCCCCTCCTCTTTGGTCACTTAGTGAATTGTTTCCTTGGTAATTTATTCCATATCTCAGGTTGGCAAGGCATGTGGAGAGAAGTGGAAACGAATGACGTATGAGGTTCATGTTACATTGATGCTTAACCTTGTTTCAAATTTAGTGATTGGTAGAATGCTTCAATTTCTTTTTCCATGCAAAACTTAAATTGTTATGAATTTTAGCAATTTGGTTCACATTAATCTACCTGCAAGACTTCTTCAGACGACACAAAAAGCATGCATAAATTTATTGTTGTTTTTTGGGTGGGGGTATTTTTGTGTTTTTGTTTTTGTTTTTTTTTTTTGGGGGGGTGGGGGGCAGTGGAGATAGTATATTGGAGGATGGTTTAGAATGGGTTCGAAAAGTGACAATATTCTTTTTTGACCAACCTTTTGATGCCATGCAATTGATTAACACTACATTTAAAATTAGACGTTACAATATGTCCTTTGTTAACTATTCATACACAGTTGTGATTACTTATGCTTGGTAGTTGCTACATCTGGCTTCATGTTGTTCTTTGAGGTTATTCGTTTGAATGGAGACTTTTTTTCTTATATAAAAATAATAATAAATGAAATCTTGATGGTGGAAGTTTAGGGCATTGTAGAAGTGAAATTAAAAAAAAAAAAGAACAACGTTGTAAAAATTTTCATGTATTTGATTTCGTATATCAGGAAAAAGTGCATTATTATGATATTGCCACAGAGAAACGTGCAGAGTTTGATAAAGCCATGGCAGAGTATAAGAAGAGGAAGGTATGCTTGGCCATGGTTTACAAATTTTCTTATTAAACAGCAAAATAGTCTCATGTTTCTTAATATAACAGAGAAATTTTACACTACCCTTCGCAGGAAAGCGGAGTAGATCAAGAATCTGAGGAAGATTGGGATATTGATGGATAGACCTGTGTGGCTGGTGTTTGGTATAACTGGTACTCAGTAGGAAGAGCTCGTTCAAGGGCAACAAGTTCATTTTTCTCGTTGACTTTTCAGAATTACCAATATTTATACTCTGTATGAATTACTGCTGTGAATGGCTCTCTCTTTATATATAATAGATCATAAGTTAGATTTAGATCTAGGCCGTACAATATTCATCTAAGACTTCAATGTTTATTTATAGCTCGCTTCTTTTGTTAATCAAATGTAGTTGCTTCACCCCAAGAGACTGTCAACTTGTGTTCTCGGTTCAAAAAATATGATTCTAAATACTTTGTATCCTGCACAGCTGCACAATTTAACATGTCTTGTTACACAAGGCTTGCTCTTTTGGCATTTTTTTAACAAAAAAATTTATTTTGGTTCCAAAACTAGATAGAGCTTTTCGATATCAATAATGTTCTTCAGCAAGAATCTTTCCAAGTGAGTGATTTGCACATTTGAGTTCTTATCCTGCTTCATCTGTACAGGAAAATGCTTACTGCTCTGAAACATAGTCATCTTTGAAACACATGGTGATAAATGCATGCATGTTTGGTCCGTTGTCTTTTCGAAACTAAACGTTTTGGTGTGATTATTATATCTACTGGCATAAGAGAAGGGCAACAGCAATGATCCTTTGGAGGCTTATCAAAAAGCAGTTTATGGGAAAGCCCTACATAGGGATCTAAATTTAGAAGGCAATAGCAAGGCTAGCTAATTCTCATATGCACAAGAAAACCTTGGATCTACGATTTGAAAAACACCCCTTCAGATCTGCTTAGCCTGGCAGCTGACGGTGCCAAGGAATCAGCAATGCTCCTAACTTCTGCAATCATTGCTACTACATCATTGAGCTTGTTAATTGCTGATCCCACACCCTGTGTTGGAGAAAGATATCAACATCATTCTGTTAAACTCTTGAAAAAAAACATCATCTCATAGATCCAGAATTGCAATCTGAGCAGATTAAACAGAGAGAGGCTCAGAAAAGGTGGCATACCACGCCTGCTGCCCCAGCTGTGATAGCCATAGGTGCTGTGACAGCACTTAATCCAGATGAACACATGACAGGAATCCTAACAGCCCTCGAAATCGAATATGCTGCTGCCAGTGTGGGCGTTGCCTGTAATTATCAAAATCAAATGGGCAAGTGCTAATATTTACATCATCAATGAGAAATTCAGGCTGTAGAATTGCAGTATGGAAGGTTTACTAGTATCAGGACTTCACTAGATTTTGCTGAAGTCAATATTCAATGAAGTCATGTAAGACTAAGAGTGAGACGCTTCACCCTTGTTTCTTCATAATTTAGCAGAAACAATTCCAAATGTCAAAACCAGAAAGACTTGAAAGGGAATTTTTTTAATAATATTATGCAGAGAATTCGTATTGATATGCCTGGCAAAGGATTGATGTTCCATTTAAATAGTCATTACTCCAACTACTGTTTGTCTCAACTTCAGGTTTTATTCTCTTTTTGGGCAAAGATTGTCACAAGTTCATCTTGCGTGGCATAATTTTGTCTCCGTGTGATGAATCTTGTAAGGTTTGACAAATAAATTCTATATCTTACCTTCTCGATCAAGCCAAGCACACCAGATTTTGAAGGATGAGAGCATTTTCCTCCTTCGGTTTGTATAATATCAGCACCTTCCTGTTCCAACAGCTCTGCCAGCTTGACCTGTTTATATCTCAAAGTTTAACTTAGTAAACTACAATTAGAAATGGTGACAAATTGATTAACTTGCATAAGCGCCTGCTTGAACCTGATCAGGAAGTCCAAGTGTGTAAGGCACGGTCACTGATAGGGTGATAGACGGCAGTAATCTCCTAGTTTCTTTTGTTAGATTCAATATCTACATTGAAGTACACCATACAAAAGTTGTAAGAACATATCCACCAAGTAGTTGTATTCATGAATCCAACCAATATCATGCATGAATTTGTCAATATAATTGAACGTGATTATACTCCAATTGAATTATTTTAGGATCATCCTCTGATTCGAGTTTTTGGTACTTGGAAATTGTCTCAACAACTACAATGTTAGATTATTTAACGTTTCTTAAAACATTGTTCCCTTCATTCAAAATAAAGAAAAGATATTAAGCATAACAATTTTTTTTTCTTTATTCTTGAAGATAATTGTATTTCTTTTGATTTGATTGAGTTATTAATCCCCTATTATTGATATGATATAAGGGATAAG
>JAOANK020000077.1:356785-375492 GCA_026257165.2 Telfairia occidentalis
CCTCCTATAATCCAATTTCCATCACAAAGCCCCGCCAAGTCTCTAAGTTCACGCAAGAAAAGAGGCCTCTGTTCCTCAGAAGCCCCGCCAAGTCTCTAAGTTCACTTCAATTTAAATATACAAAGAAGAGAAAAACGATTTTGTTCTAGGTATGTGAGTTAAATTATAAATATGCTACAGCACATGAGACCGCTAGCATGAAATCAAAATAACTGATGTACAATCAAGAGTGGTCATAAAATGATCCAATTAATAAATCACGTCCCTTCAGGCACATCCGATAAAACTGAAATGATATTAAAAAAGTTAGCAAGGCATCGTTGTGTCAGTCTTAACGAACACAACGAAAAACAACTAAATCCAAACACGAAACAAAAGGGAACTACACTAAATTTGAAAACAGAAAGCACCCAATCACATCAATAATTGTTTCAAAAGATGTAAGTACCAGAGGTTTTCTGACATTAGAAGATAGCCCAAGATGCCTTCTTATAGCCTCTTTATTTTCTGCCTTCCCCTTAAGATCATTTGCATTATATTGGACTTCGATAAATGAATCAATGGTAGGATCCCACACAGCAGTATCAATTCCATTGAGAATGCCAACGAACTTTTTGGAATGAAAATTAAGTGTTGAGTGGAGACCATGTCCTCCCTGTAGCCCACACGTAAGTCAATCTCAGTGCCTCAGTACAAACCAAAATACAGTATGGTTAAACACTTTCTAAGCACATGGACTACGCCAAATATCCAAAAACCATCATTAAAAAAAACAAGTGGGGTCTTCAAACTATCCTCTAAGTCACGTATTCTCTCACAAAAACAGATTCCTATTCCAAGACAATTTGGCACGCTTTCTGATAGTTAAGCAAAAATCATAGCAATGAAATAAAAAAAAAAATCTGTGATTGTTATGGTCATCCAAAAATCTCTATCTACATGAGTGATATAATATATCGTTGATGCAAATCATACCTCAGCTGTCCGCACCTCTTGAGCATAGGTAGGTGATACTGTTGTGACTATATTAGAGAATACAACTGCACCCTGGACAACACAGTGTCAATCATGAAAATCTCACTATAAATAAAGAGATTGGCCAATCTGTAAATACTATACCTTAACAGGATTGACCCTATCATGAGCAGAATTATCCTGTAACCTGTCTTGTCTGTTTAGCTGGTCCACATCAAGACCGCAAGAAGCCAAATCTGAAGCAGGGGCAGTTCCCTGATACTCAAAGTTGTGGCAAGTAAAACATAGTCTTGCAGAATTCAATCCTTTCGGGTAATATAAATCCCAATATAATGGTGCCTGAGAAAGCAATTAAAGTCAGGAGCCAAAACATAGAATGATCATCAACAGACATTAAAGACGTACAATGAATGCCGTTTGCCAATCGTGGCAATGTATTATATCAGGTCTCTTGCCAGCCTGAAGAAGTAACTCAAGTGCAGCACGACTGAAATATGAAAAACGTTTGAAGTCATCATGCTCCCCATAATATTGAGCCCTCCAGAATAACTTATCAGGATGATGAGGCTCAATAAAGTAAACAGGAAGACCTGCAGAAAAAGAGTAGAAGTAAAATTGACACATTTTTTTTGGAAAAAAAAAACAAATAAAAATTTAGACAGGATAAATATTGACCTTCAACAGTACCAACCCATATCTTATTTTTGAACAACCGCCCATCAAAGTATGACTCGAGTACCACATCCAGAGCCTGTAAAGCAATCAGAGTACCATAAAACATTAACAAAAACATGAAAATAGCACATTAGAAACGGTTATTCCTTCATTACTTCTATACTTCTCAAATAAGAGGCATACCCTTAAATCTTTAATACGATTATACTGCATGCAATCATATTTAGGAAGAACAATTTCCACAAGATGCCCTCTACTTTGCAGCGCTTTGCTGAGACCAGTAATGACATCACCCAAACCACCAACCTGCAAAAGAAATGTCATTCCTTAAACTACTTTTACTCTTGACATTAAAAAAAAACATGTAAAATAAAGACCAATTTTTTGAAGATGCAGGATTTCATTTGCACATGCACGCCCCACTTGAATCACGAACAGAAAACAAAGTGCAGAAAAACTTCTATAAGCACAAATAAAGATGTTATGCGTTTTAAGCCTTTCCCCCTTTTCCTTGAGATAATTGACATTTTATTTTGCATTTTCTTCAATGCCAAAATGCTTGCACATTTAGTTGCAACCAAAGAAGGATGATTCCTGTCCAGTTACTGTGAAAAGAGATAGAATAGGGCGAAAGGAGAAGGGAGGGAGCATGGGGATATGAAAGCCTTGAAGTACAAGTAAGAGATTTCTAGTCTTCATCTTGGCTTTCCTGTTACATTTTTCATCCAAAGGGAAGGGGGGAATAAGGCAGTCAAAAGAAGTTTAGCAAATCATGATCATGGTTTGCAGTAGTTAACCTTCAAACATCACAAAAAATCAACATTAATAGAAGAGTTACTGAGCTACCTACAACTCACCTTAGCCACTGGTGCCATTTCTGCTGCAATGTGGATGACATAGAGTCCTGAACTAAAGATAACAAGAATACTGATCAAACAACCTTTTCTTCCGAGGCAATATATTCTAAGTTTCAGTTATTGTACCGTTTTGGAGATGATGTCAGATTAAGAAACATAGCCACAGCCTCGGGTTCATTCTTTTCCTTGCAAGCCATATAAGCATCATAAATGTGTGCGTCCTTTTTCCATGCCATCTCTTTCAACAGTTTAGCATCATCAGCTGATATTTTTTTCTCAAGTAACCAACCATCTATCAATAGAAATAGACGGCTCCAAAACTCCAAAGGCATATCATTTACAGGTTCAATAGCTCTTTTCTTGCTCGCTTCTTTGACGGTATCCAGTGTTTCTTGAAACTCCTTTACAGATTCCTGATATAAATTGATGTAAGACTGTATTTCCTCATCAGACGTTTGAAGGCGATCCTCCAATAGGTCTATTTTTTGTTGCATTAGTTCATTGTCTTGCCGAAACTTTTCAGAAGATAATTTAAAGACATTAGCTTCTTCAAGGGACTCTTCCAATTTCTCAACCTTTTCTTGGAGCTCTTGGTTATGTTGCAAGACAAGAATAGCTTGACCTTCCTGCTTGGTTGCCTTGTCTAGCAAGACTTGCAAGTCTTCTACCCTCATCCTTAGGTCCTTACATTCAATTTCCAGGGCAGACAGTTCTGAAACATCTTCCTGGGAAGTTGATAACTTGAACTCCAAGTCTTTCAGCGAAGATTCCAAACCTGATCGTTCTTTTTCCAAAAATACCAGATGTTGATCAGTACTCTTAACATTACTCAACTCTTCCTTGAGTGTTTGTATATCATTCTTCAGGTTAACATTTTCTGATCTCAGTAAATGAAGCTCCTTAGTAAGAGAATCAGTAGGAACATTGTTCTGATTTCCGTGCATACAAAGGTCACTCTGTTCAGTACTGTCACTGAAATTTAGCTGCTTCTGCAAGTTTTCAAATTGATCTTCCAACAGTTCCACGTGTACCTTCTCTTGGGCAGCAACTTTAATTCGAGAATCAGTTTCTGCTAATCTCATTTCCAAGCCATTGATCTCTCTCTGCAATTCCTCCTTCTCAGTAAGGATTTTTTCAAGATCTTTGAGGGCACAAACCCGAGCTTGGTTGAGTAGAAGGATATCTGTAAGATAAGAACCACAGTTGCATACAGCAGGTAATAGAAAGGGCATAGCCAAATGATAGTTTTTGAGATTAAAAGGAAAAACCCCCACTTTTCTCTGCATTTTTTATCATGCCAATCAAATCTTCGAGTTGAATGCCTGCATTCTGCTCTTCAGTGTCAATGCTTTCAGTCTGAAATTTCAGGAGACTTATATTCAATTGTCTGCCTCGGTTGTTATATATCCAGACAAGTTAATAAATAAAGCTTCTTATAAGAGAACCAATAGGAACATTGTTGTGATTTCCAAGCATATCAATTCAGGGCCGCTCTGTTCAGTACCACCACCACCACCGAAATTTAGCTGCTTCTGTAACTTCTCAGTTGGTCCTAAAGCCGTTCCATGTGCACCTTCTCCTGAGCAGTAACTTTAATTTGAGAATCAGTTTCTGCTATTCTGATTTCGAAGCCATTGACCTCTCTCCCCAATTCTATTTTTTAGATAGGAAACAATTTTATTGATCATATGAACTCACTCCACAAGTCTTCCGCAAGAATTTTTTCAAGATTTTCTTCTAGGCCACGAACTCAGACTTGGTTGAAACTGAAGAGATTTGCAGAACTGATGCTTGAATTAAAGTTGCTACCAAGGAGAAGGTACACGTGGAACCGATAGAAGACAAATTGGGAAAGTTCCAGAAGCAGCTAAATTTCAGTGGTGCTACTGAACAGGACCTTGGTATGCATGGAAATCAGAATGATGTTCCCGTTGATTCTCTTACCTAGGAGCTTCATTTATTGAGTTCAGAAAATGTCGCCCAATATTATGTCTTTTGAAAAAAAATAATAATAAGAAATAAAAAAATTCTCTTTTATGAACATGGAAATGAAAAGTCCATCCCTACTCCCCACAACTTTCTTGGAAATCATATTATTGAATTTCTCGTAGAACTCCTTTCTCAAAAGGAAACATTACTTGAATCTTTTATTTTACTTCATTCTTTTTGCCAAGCATAGATTAGTAAAAAAAAAAAAAAAAATCTGCTCCTTGATCAATTGACGCTTACAAAAAAAAAAAAAAACAACCCACATAAGTTCTTTATAGTTCATATCAAACATACAACTTAATTTTGGCATTGCAGTAAACATGCTATAGATTCTAAATCCTTAATGCTGCATACAAAAATCTGAAACATGCCTCGAAACATGGTTATCCTTTATTTCGGGGCTAGAAGAGATCTGTATATTTTTTTAGAAGAAAAACTATAAATTATATAATCAAGAGATATAAAATCTTCACTGAATAATACAGAGTCAATAAGGTAAGCCCATGCACAAACCTACAGATGCATAATATAATATATTCATCGCGAAGCCCCAAAACTGTTCATCTGAACAACAAATAGAGGCTTAGAGACAAAGCTGGCTACAGAGCGTAAGCTTCAACCATGACCCATTAAAATTTCATACAAAAAGAGAGATAAATTCAAGAAAACAGAAGAAGGGAATAACATTCAATAGAACGGCATCAACAATCTTGAAAATAACCTAATCAAGAACCATCACATTGGAATCTTATATTACTTCCTAATCAAATCAACATATGGCTCAGGGAATCATTTTTTTCCCTGAAGATTCTTCCACCTCACTAACATCAATTTCATTGGAAGATCGAAGAGGTAAATATGACAACAATCATAAGCAGGTGCAGTTAGTTTACCGAAGGTTTAATTTCGCCAGGTGCAGTTATACCACTTATTTGTTTCTCGGTAATATACTGCACAGCTGAACTGTTATTGACAACAGCACTAGACAAGCTCTCCTGATTCAAAATTGGGATTCGTTCCACCACAATTTCAGTTCCAGATTCCTCATCATCATTTGGATGGAAATCAGCATGCATTGACGGATGTTCACAGGAGGCTTTCTTCAATTGTTGCCTCCTGGGCCGAGCACTGTACAAAATTTATATCCTATAAATTGAATATAGAATGTCCAAGAAATTGGGGTAAACCTCATACCCATTGCATTAGACAGACACAACAAAAGTCAAGGTGAAATGAAAGTAATATATATAGCTCTAGTTTATTCTTCTTTTTCACTTTTTGGGAGGGAGGTAGGAGAACTGCTTGGTGCCATCACTTTAATTTTGTTTGTATAGGAGGTTACTTGATAGAAAATTAGTAATTATTCACCTTTTCTTATTGATACCAATTGGAACTACCTTGCGGAGGTTAGCATTATTCCCTTCCTACTTGAATACCAATTAGGAGAATTGCTTTATCAAATTGCTTTTTGTATTTCATTCTAATCTTGTCATCCTATTTGTTTTTTTCTTATAAACAATTTGGTCTATGTACTCTTAGAATATTGCCATCAAGTTCATAAGGCTAAGAAGCCCATTGATTGGTAACAGATATATAACGTAGCACCAAACGGAAGCCACATGGAAATCAACAAGCACCATGCCACTCGCAGATGTAATTGAGCCACATAAAAGCAGGTTGGCTTCCCACAATTACATATCCAGGTGACCTTTTTCATTTTTTTAGATTCAAACAAGGAGAAGTGGTAAAGATTTGAATCTCTAACTTTTTGGGAGATTACTATGCCTTAACAAGTCAAGCTATCTTGACAACTTACCAATTTTATAAGCATGATGGTACATCAAATCCACATATTATCTCATAAGTCATAATAAATCTGTCATCACTTTTCGGGTTATTGACATTACGAACTTGAGTGCTACATTTCTAAAGCTATTGCGTCTAGGGAAAACAAAGTAGAATGACCACAACATCAAAAGAGCTTAAGTACAAGAACTATAATCCACTTTTTACTTCTTTTTTTTCATAATAAATAAAAATGCTCTTTAATAATCATTTCGCGCTTTTTGTTTTCTATTGTATTAAAATAATAATAAATTTTACATGAAACTTCTTTTAGTAATATATTGAAAACTAATCTATGGTTTATAGTTTTATCATATTCGAGTACATTTTTCTCCTTTTGTACCAGAGAACTTCGAATGAAGAAAACAATTACAAAGGAATCTAATGACAAGGGCATCCAGAGGAAATTTCAAAAATTGATTTGAATTAAATAAATTAAATAAATAAACTAATTACAGAAACTATTGAACCGTGAACTCCGCCTAGATATCATCAAGAGCTGCTCTAAAAGATCCTAGACAACATCAAAGATTTTCCAATTCCTCACGATTTAATAAGTAGTTCATTAGATGAAATTCAAAACAAACAACTGCATTAACAATCTGTTAATATTAAAAATTAAAAAAACCTCAATTGATCAAAAAGATGAAGAACATTTCTAAAACACTTATTAAAAATAAGAAAATGCATAAGGTTATTGAAAGCGCAAGTTCTCTATACACGAAAAATAAAGGTAAGTTTACGAACAAAACCTAAACGAATATCAAGATTAAGAATCCATTCAAAGTAAAAAAAAAACGAAACATAACGGAGCATCGAACAAGTTCAGTACCTACGGTTCCATGTGGCCATGTTATTTACAGACATCAATATCAATAAGCAACGAGGTTAAGAAGTAAATGAGATGGAAGCGAGAAGCAGTGAGAAAGAACCTGAGACGGCGAGGTCGCATTTTACTGGAAGCATTAAGCAAGTGACGAGAAGAGTGAGGAACCTGAGAATTCTCCGAGAACTTCCCATTCAAAGAACCAAAGCCGGAGCTCAAAAACAACGTCGAGAGCTTCGTTGCCATTACGCTCAAACTTCCAATAACCGAAAGCTCTGCCAGCTATCTCAAAGTCTCATTATCAATTTGCATTCTCAAAGAGAGATAGATTAAACAGTTGCTTCGCCTTGACTTCAGTTGCATAGAAAATAGAACATTAATCAGAATATCGAGGAAATACCTGATCAGAGATCCAACATTTCGGCGAGAGTTCAGTTCTTCTCTTTTCAATTTCCAATGAATCACAGCGAGAAACTTGAGCAAGAGAAAAAGTGCACAGAGCCGTTTACAGAAAAACTCTTCAATCGCACGTGCGAACCATCCGCAAGTCCGCAACATAAAACTATCAGCGTCGCATCACAAGCCTTATCTCAATCGGACGGTTCCGATGCTATGGACCTTTTAAGCAAACGGTAAGCACTAAAAATTTGGACAGATATGCAAAATATATCTTTCGTTTTTCCATTTTTAATTTTGCCATTTATGTGTTACAATAGTTGTAAATTTCGTTGCAATTAAGTTCTTGAAATTTTCATTTTATGTTAAAAAACAGCAATCGAGAGATACGGATCAAATTTCATAAAATTAGTATTGAAAGTATTATTCCTAATTTAGTATTTTAGTATATTAAAATTGGTAAATAAGAGAAACATTCGATTTTACTTAGAATTAGCAACAAAATGATTGACTTATTTATTTTATTTTTTAGTTTTTTTAAAAAAATGATTGACTTAATTTCTGAATGGCAGGTTGTTTCATCAATTAATTTATAAATAACATTAAATAATTTGTTAAGTTAATTTAATCATGTCAGACTTTGACAACGTATTATACATAGGGAGAGATGGCAGTGTATTGTTGGGTACTTCAAGCCAATTCGATTAGTCAAGACATTATATATCTGTCTCAAATATCAGAGGTTTAAATCTTCGCTCTCAATTGAGCCAAAAAATAAATAATAAAAAATAATAGAATACTTGAAGAGAAAAAGAAATTACTTGGTTGAAAGCAGATTGTAAGAAAACGTTTAAACCATCTAAATGAAGTTGGAAATCCAGCTTCAACCCTGCCTAAGTTCTTTTAAGTAACGAGATGGAACTGTTTTGCTTTGTTGAGGTCACAAAAGTCAACACACACGCGGACTCTGCCGCCCTTTTTCGGGACAAGAACTATGTTGGTTAACCATTTCGGGTTGGTTCTCAGACATCCTAAATTACTGGTGTGAATTGAAAGGGAAAAATTCACAAGAATCAGAATGAAATCCTATTCATCTGGCGGAAGTAACAGCCAGGGATTAAGTACTAGTGCAAGTACCTGAACTGGTGGTAAATAAGTGCAAATGAGATGAATGCATTAGAAATAATCAAGTTCATTTGATCCTCAAATAACACATCTATGCACAGGAACCGTCAGTTTCTTCACTCATTTGATGGGGGGAATGGGGATAACAAAAGAATGAAATGATACACCATGACAATATTACAAAATTCCTTCCTTTTCTTTTTCCTGTAAAATTCAAGGGCTCTACGAAACTCCAGGGAGACAACAATTGGCATCTAACTCATCAAGCTAGGGGGGACTTGAGGATTTTTATCCTAACCCACCAGAGTTCTTGTTTCATAATATCTATCTGCAAGCATTAGCAAAGCCCCTCCAATAAGTCTTCCCTTTAGGTCGAAAAGCAAAAATTCAATATAATTCCTTTCTATATATGTCTTCAGTCTTCACTAGTTTGGCCTGTAAAGTCAATTTACAGTATGGCACAACATCACTATCAGCCGATAAGAACATACAAATTATTAACTAAATGTTGCTGAATATGGAATTAGAATAAATCTCTATGTTCTAAATATAAAACAAATGGTGTAAATGTAATAATCAGTATTGAAACAACTCAAATTCCAACCCTTCCGGATTAGAGCAAGGGGGGCCGCATTGTAGAAAAGGGGCTTACCATTTAATGAGGGATCAGAAGAATAACCAGTGAGATGCAGTACAAACATACAGAAATTGCAGCTCCAGCAAGGGAATTATGCAACAACCGTTTATTATCTTTTGTAGGTACAAAAGTTGTCTTTAGCGTATTGGTTAACTCAAAAATCCGGAGGGAGACCTGCAAACCAGAAGAAGTATAAATAATGCAAGATCGATTATGAGTATTTAACAACCAATTGCTGGCCCTCGAAGATTTTAGACGGAGAACGTTCTTACTATGACATAGATAGCAGTTGTAAGCATGAAATTGAGCATCGGGTATTCTGGAATGATTGAGAGAAGCCACTTTGGCTGTCCATTAGACACATTCGATCTGCACACATGAATAAATTAGAATGCAACTACAATAATATTACATAATAAATACAATGAAACATTCACTAAGAACTTTTCAT
Organism: Telfairia occidentalis; assembly: GCA_026257165.2. NCBI lineage: Eukaryota > Viridiplantae > Streptophyta > Magnoliopsida > Cucurbitales > Cucurbitaceae > Telfairia > Telfairia occidentalis. Next base: position 366,562 of record JAOANK020000077.1, read on the forward strand.
TCAATATTTTCTTTGTCAAGCCAATACCCCAAAAATGAAATTTTCTTTCCTTCCTTTTCTTTCTGTTCATCTTCCCTTCCTCTTATCCTTCAGTTTTAAAAGAGACAAGAGAGGAAAGAAAGGGGTGGAAATTTTCCTTCCATTTCAGGTTTTATATACCAAATGTGATTAGTATTCTATTTACTTAATGATGACCGACCCCCCATCGGCATGGTCAATTAGAAGAACATAACAGAGCCAAACAAATACTAAATAGATTCAATGTTGATTATGGTGCATGAGAAAAGAAGGGCAGGAAAGCCTGAAGCCATTTCTGTACAATGGTGAGCAGGAAATTTCAATACCAGTTTACAAACTTAAAGATACAATGAATCAGAATCACCAAATACATTTTCTACCCCCCAAAAAAGAATATTTATCCATTCAGTAAATTATTTTAAAAAAAAAAAACAAAGGAGGATTTGAGCAGTATGGTAGTGACTTCTACTTGAATGCATGAAATTAAGCATTTATGGACAAATGTCAGTTTTCTGTAATAACAAATTGAAGGTAGAATAATTTTTTTTTTTTAAGGAACGATATAGTAAGATTCCATAAAAGGAAGAAGAACACCCTAAGGGCAGGGTAGAGGCAACCCCCCAAAAAAGCTGAAGGTAGAATAATGAAAGAATAATTCGTATCTTTCAGGTTATAATGAAAATTATAGACTCCGGTGAAAAAAGTGAATGACAGAGTTATAGAACCATATTAACACACCTCAACCATATATGGAACTGTGAAATATACGTCTCCAATGTTATCTTGCCAAGCCACCTAACAACAACGAGCAAATAAATGAATGTGCAAAATGAGAATCAACACAATCAAATCTGAGCTTTATAAGGCAGTAAATAGAAATACATACGCAAAGAGGGTCAAAGAGTAGCTTCGCAATTGCTGAGTGAAGTTTCGCAAGCAAATGTAAACACTGGAACCACATAAAGCAAAAGAAACGTTAAGATAGTGGTAATTTCCTTACACCCAAATTCTGTATCTGCCAGCCATATAGGGAGGATAAAAAAGGAAACGACCATAATTTTGATTAAGCTATAAATAATATATTAAACACTTACGTTATGGGAATCCATGATGTGTAGGGATGAAATTTATTGTAAGTCACCTTGTCCAGCTTGTAAATGCACTCATACCACATATAACCAGCCTAATCATGAAAATCAGAATAAGATCTATTGAACTGAAAGTATGAAAACAAATTATCAAACATAAGCAGATAAAAGAACTTCAAATTATGCCACTTACTATTACAGAAACGGTAACAATGCTTGTCTTGATCGAAATTCTCTTCCTTGTTTCAGCTTCCTCTAATTTCTCCATCCATTTTTCAACCTGGAATTTGAGAAAGTCAGTTTCTGAAAGACCAAGGCCGTGAGATCTATGAAACTCTAATGTCATCAAACATTTACTAATTTACATTGGGATGATAGTATGCATATATCATGCCGATGATCCATATATAGCGATCCAGACCAGATCTAAAATGCCATTCATGCAGTCTGGGGAGATCAACTTTTGCAGGATCAGTATACCCTGTCAATAAAAACGAAAAGAAAAAGAATCATTATACTTCACATTGTCAGGTGAGCAGAGAAAGTGGCACTCCACAACTAAATTTGCCTTAGAACAACTAAATTAACCATATTCCATAAGTTACACAAATCCACTAGATAAACTAACATTAAAGCACCAACATGACCGGTTAACTAACTCATATCTTATTATGATATAAACTCTAATGAAATTGATGTCAATCAACTTTATACATTGACATCCTATTAACTTGCATGCCATGAATGAAAAAGTAAAGAGCAAGGTAAATGGCAACTAACTTCATCTGTTAAAAAGGAACAAAAAAAAAAAAAGAACTAACCTAAAAGGAACGTTAATGGACTCCAGAGTATGTCAAAAACTCCAGGAATTTCCCAAACTGCAATAACCACAAGGAAGCAAGCAAGAATCTTTGCAATCATCACTGATCTTATCTCATTGTACTTGTTAAAGATTCCAAGCGCTCCATACACCATGAGAGTAAAAAGTGTATGCATTGGACAGATGTAGTACAGCATGTAGTCATTGTTAAGAACAATACAGCAAAATGCAACAAAGAAATTTAGCCGCCACATCATCTGCATCACATATTAGAAAAAGTCAAGCACTGTTGGTATCCTCGGAGTTCAGGGTGGAAGTCCCAGAAAAGCTTGATTGGTAAAACAAGAGCAGTAAAAAAGATGGAAAATCACCTGAGCAAACCGTGCCAAGCTAAAATCCTTTCTAATATAATAGTATGAGAAGTTTCCAAATCCAGTCATCCACACATAAGCAGCAATAAATACCCGGATTGCATTATAAATTTCCGTAGCAGCAAAATAATGGTACATTAAAAATAGAACCTGCAAAAACCCAAAAAAGTGTAAAGGCAATCACAATGTTGGGAAGCACAAGAGACTGATTGACATGTGCAATCAGTACAAAGGAGAGCAACAAACATGTGCTAAAACTGGAAGCAAGGTTACTTCAAATCAAACAAACATGGAAGTTTTAAGTCCTGCAATTAGAACAAAGATTCAATTGAATTAAATCACACGGTAACTTCTGTGTAATATATCTTTTTCTTTCTATCACATGGAAATTTCTCTTCAAGATATACCCATTCCTTAACGTTGTGACCTAAAAGATCCCAAAACTACACCATCAAAATTCATCTTACAAAAGTTGAAGCATTTGTATAGAAGAGATATGAAAATAACCAAATCAATAATTCTACATTTTTTTTAATTTTTGTTTACCGATAGGGTTTAGCATGATATTGCTCATTAAGAAAAAGAAAGTGTGACAAAACACAAAATATGTTTTAAGTTATGGCAAGATATACTTCTTTTGACACCTACAACTGCTAAAGAAATTACAAAAGAATCAATGATAAATAGCATTAGCCCCTCACATTTGGGACTTAAACCTGGACCCATGGTTAGTTTAGGTATTGACTACACGTCTTATCTTTATTCTAAAAAACTTGCCTGCATCCACCCTTTCCATTCCTCTGTTTGATGCCTATTTAGGTAAAGTATTGCCTTCCCGGAGAATGCTGATTTATCGTTGTGTTTCTTCAAAGAAGTCATTGCAGAAGCTATAATGAGAAGGATGTAGAGAAAGAGGAAGAGATCCCGATTGTAATTCTGCTCAAGACAAAAGCATCAATAATTAGCTCACTAAACTCGATTCCATCAAGTGCATCTATCAATGAGTATAATCAGATTCTTTTCTTGTTCTCTAAGAAACATAATATTGAGAGAATTCTCTCAGTTACATGGATATGTATAAAACAAAAGTGGTTTAAAAATCAATGCCCTATTTAATTGTGTATGGTGCAAAAAATATCTGCAGTAAGTACAGAGGAAAAGCAGCATGGAAGGGAGGAGACAATTTAAAAAGGACCAAGAAATTATTGGAAAAAAGAAACTGACAATTAATCTGAAAGAGCTTTTACAGAACGTGAAGTCTGAGTTTATGGTAGTTAGCATACATCACCGTACCGGTGTTATAAAGATACGGGGCACTTCCCTGACTTATACTACCATAACAATATTTAGATTTCCAGTTATAATGGAGTGCTAATCAAAATCCAGATATTGATATTTGCTACAGATAGGACAAGAGGTAAGATCAAGTTCAAGCACCTTCGTAGAATTTCCCAGTATATTTGTGCGGTCACAAATGTAGAAATACACAAGAATCGCCCCAAATTCAGACCTACATATGATGGTAAATCAGTCCGTGGTTGTAAGCTACCAGGTTTTGTGTCATTACCTGGCAAATGCTTTAATTAACAACTTACATTGCTCTCAATGTAGCCCGATTTTCCAGCAAGAATGACTCATCCAACGTTAAGAACCTAAATTATTAAAGTTTGAGCAGTAAGGATGGTATTTGATGTGTGTGTGAGAAAAATAGGTAAAGCAATAAAGCAGGAAATAGGAAATGACCTAATTAAGTTTGTTTTAATTGATGTACTATGCAACTTTGCAGAGGCTGATCTTGTAAGGCCTCCTTCCAGCAGAGCAGCCTCATCATCTTTAATTTTATCTCCTTTCTCCTCACCCAATTCGACGAGATTATTGTCTGAATGACTGTAATCAAAGAAAGCATCAAACCCCGAGCCCCAGGACCACGGAGGATCAATAAGAGTAGCAGATCTAACGAATGAATTAGCCTATTCAATCAATTAAGAATCGGTGGCAAAGAAATGACTAAGTTCCAGCTCAGCATTTCAAGAATAAATAAACCAATCCATATCACCATCCATGGTGCGCATAAAAAAATGACTTACACTTTAGAAAGAGGTGGAGACTTCTGATACTCTAGAAACTCTGAATATACCCACGCAACAAAAATTGGAATCACGCCCAGCAAAAAAGAAACCTGAATCATAACAATAAAGCTTGATATCCCCAATGAAATCAAGTGTTGCAAACAAAACAAACCAAATAAATATAATCATAAGGGAAGAATTTATTTTCAAGTATGTTCATGTTGCGTAGTTTGTGTTCTTTCCATAATTAGTTTTCTCTGCATGCGGCATCTAAAGAAAATTAGACGCCAGGTTCGGTATAAATGTAAATACATTGATGTCATTTGTGGGGTGAAGAAATTAAGCGGAGACTTCCCAATAATCAAAAAGTCGAAGCTATAACTGCAAATTGTCAAACATTATTAGTACCACCAACTCAGTCCATAGACACAATAAAAACTTCCCCGTTCGATAAATTTAATAACCACCATACCATATATGGACAATTACACTAATAAGCAGTACCCAAAAATAAGGAACTCACAATTCATTCAGAGTATAGAAACAAAAACTCCTCGACGATGAATCTGGTCAACAAAGAAGTATTAAACCGACGATTATAGAAGGAGATAATGTACCTGGCCGGGCTTGATTCCCTGCGAATCCTCCATTCGAGATCCCTGTAAAACCTGCCAAAATCAAAATGATCAAAAAAGGAACCCATCGCCTAATATAGAAGTATACAAAATCCCAAACTCCAACCAAACAAAAATAGCAACAAAATTCAAAGAAAGACCGAAGAAACGGAAATGCAGATCGCAAATGACGCATACCACGGATACACAAGCGTCTCAGATGCAGAGAAGAGAGCCTAGCACATCTGGGACAAAATTAGAGAGAAAGGAAACCCTAGTTGGGCGAAGATCCAACACTCCGTGAGATATAGAGGACGAAACAGAAGAAGGAAAAAGAAGAAGAGAGAATGCCTTTGCTTCAAGATTGGGTAAACTGTCGGAGGGTGGGTCGTTCTCCACCGATCTTTTAGCCTCCAAGAAGTTGATGATGAGTCGTAGTTGTTGTTGTTGTTGTTGTTGAAATGGTAGTTCTGCAGTGGGTCGCCTGTTGTTTTCACTGTTTCGCAGATCTTGTGATCGCCATTCCCGATTCGGCTCCGGTCTGACGACATTTTATACGGTTGAATGTTTTTATAATGCTTCCCATTTCCCAAAGTTCTCCGGCGTCGTTTTTTTCTTCTTTTTTTTTTTTTTTTTTCTCTTTTTTATTTTTCCGGCTGCAGATTGAGGATTAAGATTAACATACAAGACAAGAGGACAACTTGAGAAGAACGGTACAATTAATAGAACATAATTTATGAGCAATTTTACTTTTTTGGTTTTTTGCTTCGTCACCTTTTGTTTGCTTTTTTTTTTTTTTTAAGTTCAAAAATCATTTTCTAAAACAGCCACGAATCAAAGTAGGAACAAGGGAGACAATGGCTACTTTCCTCTTAAATTTGAAAAATTGTATAAAAATAAATAATGTCTATTTTGTACCTTAATTTTTCGCATTGAAACATTGTGTATATACAAAAGAAATAAATTTTTCATTTTCATCTTAGTTACTTTTGAAACTGTTAAATTTTAGTCTCTAAACTTTTAAACTTATATTTTAGTTCTCAATTTTTGAAAGAAAATCGTCGTCGAACTATACATTCTTACTATATTATTTTGGTATGAATAAATACTCACCTAAAATGTTACTATACATATTCAAAACAACATTATCATTTTTTTAAAACAAAATAATCGTGATGATCAAAATAGTTATTTTCTAAAATTTAAGGACTATAAGCCAAGCAAGTATACCCTTAATTGATTGTGATGTTCTTTAAAATACATCTTAAATTATGTAACAGAGTGAAATTTATAAAAAATGTATTATAGCATATTTAATTGTTTTTAATATTAACTTATAAATAGGAGATAATTTAATCCTATAACCTATATTATTTCATGGCTTAAGCTATATATTCAAATGATAGAATAATTGGAGATACCTTTTCATAAATAATATAAAATGATTATTGTAGGAGTTGAAACGAATCACTTAAAAAAATAATATTAAATAAAATAAAACCACGAAGGTAACATTTCAAAAACTTTATAATATGAAATTTATTGAGGAAAATAATACCTTATAAAACGCAAGAACTAAATTGAATATCAGACTTATCCCTAATTTAGTAATGATATGCAGATAATTGACTCAAATCAGTACAATTTATCTATTTGAGGATTATCATATCCAAATTTATTTCCATTCATTTAAAACATTATTACTTGTATTCATGACTAACTTAAATTAGTTAATTTTCTGTTATATTCCAAACTTTTTTTTTTAGTACGTTATATTCCAAACTTGATTAGTAGGTTATTAAGTCATAACGTGTATATTTATACAGTAGAGGGAAATATTGTATTTTAGAGTTTTTTAGTTGATACATAATAAAAACTTTCTTCCCTCGTTAACTCAAGTTAAACATGAAATAGTTAAATTATTATTAACTTAAAAAAAAAAAAAAAAAAAGAAGCAATAACCTTTTATGTAGATGAAAGGCTACAATCTCCCATTTTTAATATTCTAAAATCATATATATATATATATATCTTAAATGCAGTTTTTTTTCTTATATACGATACTAGTAGATGTACTTTTGTCTCCTTTTTTGTCAAAACTCTCATCTCCAGTGAAACCAGTCACCTCCTTTCCTTCAGCTAATTCAAGTGATTTCGTTAGTAGGAAAGTCAACTCACCGAACATTTAGATTATCTATACTTAAGAAGAAGGGAGAAAAAAAAAGACAAAAACAACAATGCAAAATCCAGAGTGCAATATAAATATACTACAAATATATCTCAATCTACCAACAACTTGATTTTCTCGACGACCCAGTAAATTTTTGGTCAAGTTTATGTCCTATTCGTTTAGCAAACGGGCTACACTTTAACAGGTAAATTTTCTCATTATTAGGATTCCAACATGTCTCTCACACACATACATATATGACATTTTTTATATTTCACACATGTATATTTAATAACTTATCAATGAGTTATATTGTCAATTCGAGCATAGGTAAACTAATTTAAGTATATATTATCGTCCAAAATGTTGGAAGTTCGAAATTTCATCCTCACATATCCTTGAACTTCAAAAAAAGAGTTGCGTTTAATGGATATAGAAAAATAAACTATCATAAATATATTTTTTCGGAAAAATATTGTATTACATTACAAATAAAGAGATATTAATACCGAACTAGGTAGGCTGCATTTAGATCAACTTCATGAGTCAGATTTTAGATCAAACCAGTTACTAAACGTGATAAATGGTACTAAACTTTTAGAACCTAATTTGAACCGATCAGATCGGCTTGGTTTTTTGGGCTTATTGGGCCTGGTTATGTAACAATTAATTTGAAGTCAAATTTATCTTCCTTTAAAAAAAAAAAAAAAGAATTCAAATTTATCTTAAACATTTAAATTTCAAAATATTTAGTTTGTATATATCTCGAAACAAACTAAGGGTAAACTTTAAAATTTTCTACATCTCAATAAATATGATTGCGCCAAATTAAGTATTTTTTTTTAAATAATACTATCGATTAGTTCAATTTACATATTATATATACACTGATACACCAATCATTTTTTATTTCCTATTCCTAATCATGTCATCCAAATAATATTTGAAAATCATATGCTCTCATTTATTTGAGAAAATAATTTGATGGAAAATGAATATAGAGTGAAGAAACAAAAAAAATATATTTATTTTGTATACATATTTCATAAATATGGATCTAAATTTAACAAAACGATATTATAAATTATGGCGTGTTGCACATTTTAAACATTTGAGAAAACGTTTTCAAATTAATGCACATTTTAATTTTCACAATCATTTTTTGGTTGATGTTTAATTATGTTACTAGCCACCCATGTGATTTAATAGCTTTCAGATGGCATGATGAAGAATTTAGAATTTAAATGGGTGATATCATTTTTTTTTTCCATCGTAATTCTTCTTACTTTTTATGTTTTAGAAAGAAAATTTTAATTTTATTTAATAATTAGATTTGATCTAGACTATACATGCGAGTCCTAATAACTCATTCCTATCTGATCCATACCCACTTTGTTATTTATTTATTTTTCTTTTAAATAACTACATGATAATGAGCTTGGAGAATTTATTTGGACTCTGGAGATTGAGTTATCCATAAGAACGAATTAATTATTTTTAATGTATAAATTAATTGATAATTTTTTTTAGTTCAATTAATTGATAATTAATGTATATACTTAATTAAAAAGTTTAAAATATGTCAAAGGAAAGAGAAAGTTAGCATTTCGTTATTTAATTAGATTAAAGAACTAAATAACTTTTTTTTCCAGAGTTCAAATAATTTCTTTTTATCCATTAATAAAAAGGCAAATATATTTATAATTATAGGACACAATTACATATAACACGATTAAATCGACCACGATTCATGCAAGTAACAAAATCAAGATTATCAAATC
>JAOANK020000077.1:390620-439276 GCA_026257165.2 Telfairia occidentalis
GGAGGCTTTCAAGGGCTCCTAGGCTCTTCTAATTTTTGTTTGTACAGTTATTTCCTAAGACAATATTCGTATGGTGCTTCTTACCGTAAGCAGAAATAATGGAAATATGCTATTAAAGTTAAAAAAAATATATAAAGTTATATGCACTTCGAGAAATCTAGATTTTCTCAAAATCAGCCTATTTCCTGACCCCTAACTCTACCTATAACCACTCAATTCTGAAAAATTTACCAACTAAATACGAAGAGCTAAAATTCATAATATTTCCCAACTGGTATCCCGGCAGTTTCCTTTGTAAAATTTATGGTCTTGAATACACACTTTTTATGTGGATGAGTCTCGATTAATATAATTTTTTATTTCATATCAAAATCAAACAAAAACCAAGAAAAACTGAACTACACTTCATATTTCAACATTGAAAATGTCATATCCCCTAATTCTTTTTCCTTTTCAAATTAACTTTCCAGAAACTTTCCAAATTTTGAGGCTACAACTGCATCCTCTTTCTTGTACTCCATCCATAGTATGACAACAAAAATTAAAACTCATTCCAGCCAAACAAAATTGCAACCGTTGAAAACAGGAAAAAAAATCATACAAAAGATTCTTCTTTCCTTTTCCAATTAACTAAAATTTTCAACGATGGTATGAAAAGTACAAAAAGAGATTGATGGAGTTTATAGAAAGACACTCCAGTTGGTGACTTGGTGCTACCAACAAAAGAATCATTATTACGAAAGAGAGTAGGAAGGTTACACCAACTAGAAGTATTATAATGAGCTAAGTCCCTAGTCTCCTCCCAATCTTTCTCCGTTTCATAACAATCCTACGATTTTTTTTTTCATCTACAAGATTCATATGAATAAGATGCTTAATTCTGTCAAATAGAAGGCAAGTAAGTCATTATAAAAGTAGAAAACTCAAGTGAAATCATTTATAGATTCATAGTCAAGAGGATGATTACATGAATGTAAATTTAAGACGTCATCATCGAATGGCTCGTCAAACACACCAAAGTAGGCAAGCAATTGCAAAAAATGTATGCAAAAAATGCTCATGCATGTTCATGAAACAATACAATTACGACTTCTCAGCAATCAGAGTCAGTAACATCCAAACCAATTTTCCAAGCTACTACTCTAATGAGATTGAATGAATAATCTTAAAACATACCTCACAAAGCCATTGTTGTCAATGTCAGCAGCAAGAAACTCAGAAACAGTCATATCTTGACCAAGTATCCATTTTGCCATCATCCTATGCCGCTTATCTACTCTCGCTTCAGCTAAATAAAGAAACGCCCGAGCAACAGCAAGGGTCGAAACAAGCAACCAGATTGAAGCAAAAATACGACCAGTCATCGACTTGAATGCCTGATCACCATATCCAACTGTTGTCACAGACATGACTGAAAGATAAAATGAATCCAACCACCCAAGGTTTTCAACAAAATGCATAACACCCGTGCCAATTCCTATACAAAGTATCACAACACCTAAAGCCAATGCCACTTTCATTCTAATCCTCATTCTTCCCTTCTTCACATCAATTATATAGGATTTCCCAGACTCATGCTGCACCCCTCTTTTTACATTCCTTAACAAATAACTCTCCTGCAAATCAAGCATATAACTGACCATTCCAGAGAGCAATATATCAATAAACCCAAATCCCACCAACACAAACAGTACAGAGAACAGCTTCGTCACCGCACTATTTGGCGTAATATCTCCATACCCAATAGTGCACATTGTTACAATGCAAAAGTACAATGCATCGACCACAGGATGAGTCTCGTGAGCCGAAAATTTATCACGATTAATCCAATAGATAAGCACGCCCAAGGACAAGTAAATAATTAGAAGAACAACAGCTTGGCGGATAATAGATTGTTTACCAAATTGTGGCTTGGGCTCGTGCGAATGGTTGACATCGTTGATGACCGCCATGGCGGGTGCGGTTTTGGAGCGATGGAGGTTGCTTTTGGGCCATGAGTAATTGGAATCCACAAGCCGAGCCTGTTGCGACTGCGATTGGGATTTCGGGTCCAAAGGGGTAGATGGGTCCTGGAGAGAAGACGAAGCAGAGGGTCTCGAGGAGGAAAGAGAAAGCGTCAAGGCGTCGAATACAGAAGAAGCGTCTTGCGGGGAAGATGAAGGGCCAAAGATCAAGCGGTCTTTGAACTCCGTGGGCGTCATAGGCAGAGTAATTTCGTCATGTTCAGGGAGCGGACATAATTGAGGTGTGGGGAGCGGTTTCCCTCTTGGGCTCAGATACGGAAGAAGAGGCTCTTTCTCCATTCAGAAATGGCGATGGTTGACCTCAGAGGCCGAGACGCAGCCAGCAGCCGTGACTCCAATAGTTTTGCTGAAACAGAAGAATGGTAACAAAAAAGTGCCAAAAGGGCACCGTGGCAACGATTCTGAGGAACGAATTTCAAGTCAAAGGGACCAAGTGGGGAGAAAGCGAGAGCTCGAATGGGAGTTAATTTGGAAGAGAGAAGTTTCTTTTTTGTTGGGACTTGGGACCCGGAAACTGAAGGCCTTCGAGAGAGGGGGAAAAAGGTGAAAATGGAGGAGACCCAGTTGAATAATTACATTACAGAGCGGGCAGTTACAGGCTTACAGCATACGTACTGCGAAGACAGAGGAAGACGAAGGATTAATGATGGAGCGATGAGTGAGGTGCGATCCGATAATGGGGAAGAAGAAGAAGAATCCCATTCCACGCGCCATCTGCAAGAAGGTGAGAGATTGATTCACAAACGGATCAGCCAACCCAACCTGCGAAGACAATGTGTGATTGGGAATCGAATTTCATTTCCCTGCTCCCTTCTTCTTTTTTAACTTTTTTTTTTCTTTTTTGGAATAATGACAAAAATAGCTTAATAAACTACATGTCAAAGACAGAAATATATATATATATATTTCTGAATTCATCAGATAGAGTGAGAATTTGGATTTTTTTTTTATATAAAAAAAGTCAAGTAAACAACTCTTTTCAAAAAATAATAATAATAATAATAATAATAATAAACAAGTGAGCAATTGTTCATGTTGCATACCAATATGTTTTTTCTTAACTCACTCAAATATATATTTTAATCTTTAATATTTTAGTATTTTTTTATAATTTATGTTTTGTTTGGTATTCAAAGTATTCAAAATGGAAGAAAATGATTTGAAATTTTAAAATTTGTTTGACTTTTAATAGATTTTAAATCAAATAATAAAATTTCTATTTGGAGGTTAAGAATAAATAAAAAGAAAATAACAACCATTTTTAGACAATCATATCCTTATAATTATAACATGTTGCAAGCTATTGTATTGTTATTATTATGATTTTAAAATAGCAAGCTATTGTATTAATTGTTGCAAGATATTGTATTAATAATATGATATTTTCATGTCAAATAAGATAACTATGTTGATGGTGATTATGAAAAAAAATATATATTAATATAAACTTTTTTTTTAATGAGTACTCATATAATATAAACCCAAATAGCACAACTAAATGTTTTAAAATTCAATTTATTCCTTTATATTTTAATCATTTTTAATCTTACATTTTTTAGTTATCAATGTTAAAATTGACTCATGATAAATATACATGACATAGTACTGAATGTGACACACCCTAACGAGTTGACATAAATTTGGGAGAGGAAATTGGCAACCTAATAGAAAAAATATCCTTTACTTCTCCAAATTTAAAAAAAAATCAACATAAATTTCTACTTTGTAACTATTAAGTACCTTAATTCATTCTCTAAATTTGTGTCAAGTCAATAAATATTATTTTGGTAAGTTCGATCAATTTTAACATTTATTTATGAAATGAGTATAATTAAAAAAATATTAACACGTAAATGACTTTAATTAAAACTTTTTAATAATATGAACTAAATTAAAAGGACACACCAAAAACATTAAGGAATTAGACATACTTTCAGAGTAAAATATATTGGCAATAATTTGTTTTTACCTGCCACATCAGTTCTATAATGATATAAAATTACTTGCGTATTTCAAAATACACTTAGGATGTGTTTGGTATAACTTTTAAATTGTTTATTGAAAAAAAAAAGTATTTCTTAAAAAATTAATTGTGTTTGGTTAAAAGATCGAACAATACTTTTAACTAATTAAAAATATTTTTTAGAATTCTTAATAATAAAAAATGGTTTAAAATTGTGTAAAAATATATAAAATACATTTAAAGTTTTTTTAAATTAAGTATTCAATTAATTTTTTAAAAAAAGTTATACCACTTACAAACAGAGTTTTTGTTTGGTAAAACAATTAGAAGATACCCAGTCTCAAATTTAAGTATCTTAGTTTGTGGAACTCAAAAAAAAAAAGTATCTTACTTTGTGATTCTATTGGTATTGATTACGTAAATAGTCGTTGTCATCCAATTTTATTAATTTAGATATATAATAAAATCTCTCTGTAATAAAATAAAATAATTAACTGTTCATTTCTTATGCTTCTAGATTTTATTACATTTTTTTATGAATACAACGTATAGATTTAAAATAGAATCGAAAGTCAATAGATGAGAAAAATAAGATACAAAATAGTGACGTTTGGTTCCATGAGTAAACTACGCTAAATCCGATCCAAATGGATCGAATATTTGCCACAAAAAAAAAACGACAATTAACTATTTGATTTATTAAGAACGATAGTCAATTTCACCCACTAAATGGCAATCAACTTGTAAAGCTTTAATGATTAAAATTCACATTTCGAATTGAATATGTGTCAACCATCGAATGTGCTTGTGTGGTTTAAAAAAGGGAAAACAAAAACATAATATTTTTCTTTTTGGAGTAATTACAAATTATAGCCTATTATGTGAGTTTTATCAATATGTTTCACTTTCAAAAATAGTTTTTAGTTTTGTATTAAATTCACTATCAATACTTTACATGAAGTCCAACATTATCATCCACTTTGTACATAATGTAACATTATCAAGCATCCGACTTCTGAATTCACATCTTCATCTTCATAAATTGGTGGAGATAACGAAAGTCGAGAAAAAAAAAAGAAGAAGAAGAAAGAAATAGTTGATTTTTTTTAGTTTAACAATTGCAGGGTTAAAAAATTGATCCATTAACCTTTGCAATGATAATTGATATTCTATCTATTGAACACTGCTCGAATTAGCAGAGTTTGATTCAACTTGAAAAGATATTTTATGACTGCAATTAATTAAGAGATAAAATGAGACAAAAAAGACCAACCTTATATATCACATAGATAACATTTACATTATAAAATAACCACATGATTGTATTGTGAAATTATTGCATCCATTTTCAATATGATATTGAAAGAAAAACTTGACATGGAAACCAGGAATATTCTTCTTTTGTGAGGAATCTTTTCAGTATCCTTTTTCAACACCTTATCTTTAATCTATCTACACAGATCCATATCCATGCTTTCAATCAAAAGCTTCAACATCACAGTCATAAATTGCTTGATGTGACTTGGTATTACCAAAATAAACACATCACATCTCAACCCAAAAAGAAATAGAAAGAGAAACTCATAACAAAGAGACAAGGGAAAATGCTCTCAATTAAAGGATGGGTCTAATTGAAAGTACTAAACATATGCCACATCTGTGTCTCCCCACAGAAAAACATTTCTCTGATCTGAACTTGTTAAATTAAATGGACTTGTACTTATCAACTTCCACATTAATATCGATACAGAAGATGTTATTAAATCCAATTTCATCATTTCGCTTGTAAACCGGAATCCAAATCAACCATTTATCAAGAGCTATGTTCAATTGTTCTAAATTTGTGTGGATTGCATCACAGTGACAGTTCAGGCTCTCGATTAAACTACACTGGCCAGAATCGAAGGAAGTTCAGTTCCTCTTAAAAATCACAAATCAGAAAGCAACATAATAGTTCAAGGTCGACACTGTCATACAGCTTAATAGTTTGGGGAATTTGACGGCAACAATGGTATAATACCAGCTAATTCCAAGGAGCTCTTGCATTCTGAGGTGAGATATATGGGGGGATCATAATAAAGTAGCAGCAGAATAGACAGATAAAAAGGTAGATTTTGTATCGTGCAAGCAATAAACATAAAACCAAGACTGCTGGTACATGATGCATATATCATATAAGGTGTGATATTCATCTCACTTGCTAATCATCATCGTCAAGAACGCTTCGACGCCTTTGTATCTGAAAAATAATGAACATATATGACAACTGTCTGGACAAGAACGTATCATAATTCAGCAGGCACCTATAGAGTATGCGATGCAAACTCACAGTGACTTTCGTCTGTTTTGTGGTCTGGTTGTTGATCTGTTCAAGCAATGATATAAGCCTCTCTTCAGAGACCTGCAAAGAAATGGTAAAATCCATTGTTATGCAGGCGCAACAATATTGCCAGAGGAACTCAAACGAGATATTGTACCTTCTCTACGATTTGGCCCATCTGTGCAGCTCTCAGTATAACATCTTCAACACCTCTCGCCTTCTCAGGTTTAACCAAAGCAATTCGAGCAACTGCATGAAGGCACAGGAAAAAAATTTAATAGGGGAAAAATCCAGTAACCTAGATGCCTTAATGACTAACTGGGGCATAATTTGCCCGCTCCACCTCCATGCCAGCTAATAGCAAAGCACAATTTGACTAGAATACTATACTTTTAGCAATCTTATTTGATAATAATGAACGTACAGCCAAGGGCATCAATGCCAAAATAAAAAATTTACTCGAACATTTACAAGCAAGGTTAGCAAAAGTACGATGGACAGATATTCGAATTCAATTGAGAAATAATGATATACAAAAGGTCAAAATCCCCAAGGTCAATTTTTTTTTTAGGTTTCTCTATCTGCGAATAGAATTTCTTGTGATTATCTCTCATATTGAATTACTGATTCAGACTCCTTTTGTAGCTTTTGACTGAAATTTTTGTATCACCTCTCCTTCCTTTTACTTTCATTCATGTTTTTTTTTTTAATATTTGTGAGTGGGTCCAGGCCAACTTGTACATACTTCAAGTATTCTCACAAAGACGACTGCATGACTCTACTACATTTGGTAGCCAAGGTAACTCGTAGAATATTAAATCCTAGATAAGTGGTCACCATGG
This sequence comes from Telfairia occidentalis, assembly GCA_026257165.2. Classification (NCBI taxonomy): domain Eukaryota; kingdom Viridiplantae; phylum Streptophyta; class Magnoliopsida; order Cucurbitales; family Cucurbitaceae; genus Telfairia; species Telfairia occidentalis. The sequence continues at coordinate 397,770 of JAOANK020000077.1, forward strand.
TTTGAACATATTCTTTTGAAATCTTTTACTATTTACATTGGCCTTTATTGACCACTAGGCCAACCCATGGTGGTTTTACTTCCATCAATTTTATGAAAAAGGATAGTCTAATAACTACTTCCATCAATTTTCGTGAAAGTGGTTTCTTATTGTTAAAATTTTTAATAAATAATAAAATACTAACTAAAAATTGATATTATATGCTCATAAACAAATCTCAACAATCAGTAAAAATGTAAGAGTTACTAACAACTAAAAATGTGAACTTGAAGAAATGGAGGTAATGTGTCAAAATATGGGTGTGAAACAACGAACAATAATTATATAATCATACTATTAGAGAAACCACATATTGCACATTTTTTTATCAACTTTGATAATCATATCAAATTTAGATTACATTTTTCTGGTAGAAACAAAACATGTTACACCAACGTAGTGAAAAGTAGAAAGATGAGACAAGCACCTCCAAGTCCATGAACCTTACTAGAATTGCTCCAGATAGAATTAATTACCGAAGGGGTACGAACACCACCAATCAGATGCAATAAACTTAACAAAAACCAAAGCTTCATCACACTCCATACACCACTTCTCATTAAAAATTCTTTGGTCTCTCTCCGGCCATAATGCTCTTACGCCCTTAGTTTGCATTGGATGAGAAATTTGGCACTCTTAATACCATGAGAAACAAAAGTTGCTCCACACTTTCTCCTAAAGAACTGATTGAAACGCAACTCAAGCCAAAACTTGGGAAAATGTTTTGCCAGTATTTCTGACCCTTTTTTTGGAGTAAGAACAAGTACACGGGTGGTCTGGAGAATATTTTCCTGGACCCTTCGAATCATAGTGATTCCAACATTAGTGTCCATGTGAAATTTTAATCTTGCCAAATCCAGAAACCAATACCGTTTCTATTTCCATTTCAAATAAGAAATAATTATATTTATGAAGGGCACAAAAAGGAAGAGAGACCGTGTCTCCAAATCCTGCAAGAGGACAAGGATGATAAAACAAAGCCTCTCAAATCACCGTGTTTAATGAAGGGAAATAACACAGCTCTTTCTCACTTGTAAATGAAATGGAAGCCACAAAATGTCTTGAAAATATCGATCTTTGTAAAACTCCTACTTTTCTCTTAAAGATCCTCACTGTTTGCTTATTTAAAAAATTCCCACCAATAAGAGCTTCCAAGTCCAGTAAATGGTTGAACCAACTAATCTTCATTCTTCCAAAAGCAAATACTACTCAAACACTGTGTGTGTGTGTGTGTGTTTATAAGAGACAGGTCAAAGATTTCATTCACAAAAGAATCAAAGAAACAGCCTAGGGACAAAAGGGATAATGCATCCCTTTTTACAATAGAGAAGTCACAAAAAAAGCCCCAATCTAAGTTAATGCTGAAAGTGATAAGGAACCAAAGAACTTTTAGTGATAAGGAAGCTACCTATGAAACTTTTTTTGAGAATGTTTTGGTCAATGTTTTATCTTGGTGTAAATTGAACACTCTTTTTCATTTTAATAGCTTTACTTCCCTTTCAGTCAATTGAAGAAATTTATTATAACTCCTTTGGTTTTTGGAATCCTCCCTTTTGTAAATTTCATACATCAATGAAATTATTTCTTATAAAAAATATCCCCCCAAAAAAAGTGTCAGGTCACCCCAAGTTGAAGCCAAAAACTGCACAAGATCACAAAAATAAAAAAAAGAACCTATCTTTTCAGAGAAAACTCTGTTGTTCCTTCCCTTCCAAGTCAACCACAAATTTGCCCCCATACAATTTGACCACAACACCTTTGCTTTGTCTTTCAACCACCAACCTGGGAGAATCTCAGTCATCCAGTCCTCCAGCTTCCTCAGTTTGCAGCCATTCCAACCAAACAGAGCACCAAATGATTCCACACATCAGAAGTGAAAGTACAATGTAGGACTTAGGAGAAAATGAGAAAGAGACTTTTCACTCCTACAATACACATTTGGGGGAAAATTTGAAGCCTAGGATTCCTCTTTTGCACCATATCCGTAGTGTTTAAGCTACCGTGAGCAGCTGTCCAGAGAAAAAAACTTTACATTGCATGAGACCTTCCCAAATCAAAGTACTCAACTCCAAGTCCAAACAACTTCTACTATTCTGGAGAGTTTTCAAGGTTGAGCTTGCTGAGTATTGCCCCTATGATAACTTTCCTCCAAAGAGCATTCTCTTCAGATTTGAACCTCACAGCCATTTAGTGAGAAGAGAAAGATTTTTAGCACTTAAATTAGTAATGCCCAAACCTCCATGCTTCTCCCCGCTCTCTTTCCATAAGAAATCCCTAAAGATTTTCAAAAAAATTTCACACTCCGATCTAAAGATGGAAAGAAAATAAGCTGGAACACATAGTTTAACACATAAATACAATATTCAACCACATATTAATAGCATCACCAACATAAAATCAAATTAGTTGCATGATTAACTCATGAAGAGAATGGATCCAAAATTTCAAACCACAAAAGCAAGGAATAGATCCATCTTCAGACAATAAGAGACCACATAAATCACATATAAGAAACTAGCTTACTCCACAATTGAAGAACAAATTGCAATTTGCAATCAAGTACTTTGAAAATAACTTTCTGTTTCAACTTACGTCTTTCCCTCGCTTGCATTGACAAAATCTGACTAAGCATCATTTGTCTGCGCTCCTCTGCTTCACTGGAAGTGAAAGTAATTGTTTTCATATACATCTTAGAGCAGGGCTAGAATAATTCAAGTGGTAACTAAAAAAAAACTACAAGATATTGAAAATAAAATTGAGAACCTCCTAGCATCTTCCTGGGCCTTCTGTTGTTCAGAATTATTTTGGCTTCCCTAATATTCATTAGAAGTTAGCTGAGATGTCCACGATCAAGTAAAAACGTAAGCAATTGCTACCATGTTAACAAAGAGATTACAGCTTACCATGCCACGCTGGGCCATGAGTTCTTGCATTCTTCTCTGCCTGATTGCTTCTAGTTCAGGATCATCCTATATGAGGGCCAAGTATATTATTCAAAGCTATAATGGAGATAAGAAAAGGCCAAGAGAAAAAAAAAAGATAAAGTTTATCTGATGCCAAGTGTAATTGATAGCTAAGGGCACTTGCTACTTTGATTAAATAAGCTCCTAAGCTTACCTTACCAAGCTAATTAATCAAACTAGTAAGATTGAAATCTCTTGGTATGGTAGTAAATAAATGATTTTTATCGGTCCTCTATGAGGATTTGGAGCAAAATATCGACAGGGAGACAAAGTGAGAGACAGAGATAAATAATAATAGTAGTAATAAAACCAATGAATATTATGAAAATAGGACAATGAAAACCAAAAACCTATTGATGGTTCAAAACAAAATGCTGGGGTAAAAACTAACTAAAATACATCTTTTTCTCTCTCTTTTAGTGATCTTTCGACGCCAACAATTATAACTTGTTGAGGGTTCAAAACAAAATGCTGGGGTAAAAACTAACTAAAATAGATCGTTTTCTCTCTCTTTTAGTGATCTTTTGACGCCAAGAAGTATAACTTGCCACACATACATAAGTAAATATACTTTTTCACCGTCACCCTGTAATGAGATATAGATAAAACATAAATATAGCTTCATTTGGCACAAACTGCAGCGTGAACATAGATTTATCAAATGAAAATTTTCAAAACCAAAAACCACTGACTACTCTATGCGCGCACATGAGCTTGTCAATAGATATAGTTCACATATTTCACCTGAAAATAGACTATCAGTTTCTAATTTAATCTGGGGCTCTAAGTCATCCAACTACAATACAAATCTTGAAGAATTCTTATACGCGTACATAAAATTACTAAGGGGGAAAACCAAGAAAACGCCATTAGATAAAAGCCAAAACCCTGATTAGGAACAGAAGAAATATTACCGAAGCAAAACGGAAAGGCCCACATTGGATTAAATGGGTTTCGAATGAATGAAAAGCAAAGATTAGCAGAAAAAAGGTAAAATTAAGCTGAGGCAACATTCGATTACATCGCAAACTACAAGATTTCCAAACTGTAGAGATGAATCGAATACAGGAAAACGAGATGGGCGAACTTACCATTGTTTTGGCAAGCTAGCAGTTAGTCGAACTACAGTTCAATATTTTTTCTATAAGCTGCAGAGGCGAAAACAAAGCGACGGATTTCCTCGGTTTTGCGTTTATGGGACGCGACCCACTTTTTCCCGTATCTATGATTGCGGTTAATCAGTTTATAGTATTGGGTAAAATTGATTATTTCTAAAATTATTTTTTCAAATCTTTTAGAGTAAACCAAATAATTATATATATATATATATTTTTTTTTTTTTTTTGTTAAAACATATCTCTCCTACCAAAATATAGTATATTTGAATTTCCATCCATGTTATTGTTTAACTTAAAAAAAAAATAAACTAAATAATTTACACCTTAAATCACATAAATTTTAAATAAGTATTATATATTAAAGTTAGATGTTAAATATCAATATAAAAATAATTAAGACAATATATTAATTTTGACTATTGTAAGTAGCAATTTAATATTAATTTACCAAATATTATAACCTACTTTATCAAAATTAAAATTAAAATTTATTAAATACTAATTTACTTCACGTTAGAGCTAGTTTTTCTAAAAGTCCATTTATAAGCAATTATTTTAAAATCTACAATAATTTCAAACTAAATATTAGTTGTAGATAGAAGGCCACTTTTTGTTTGTGTTTTGCATACTTTTAGGCAAAAATATACAAAATATTCCCTTCGTTATATGTGTTTTTTAGTTTATTAATATTATTACTATTAAAAAAATCAATTAGGTATTATTTATTAAAAAATAAAAAATAATTATATTTTGTTTTGAAAAATAGATAAATCAATACATTATGATTTTTCTTAAGATTTGAATACATAAACATATCACTTGAATGTTATTTAACGCATGTAATCTAATTTATTTATTAGCAAATTCAACCGCCAGTCTATTTCTTATAAGTCCATAACCTTTATCAAAATATGAACATTTAAATTTAAAAGTATAAGTAACATAGAGCAAGTCACATGAACAAAAATGATATTTTAATTTATCAGAGTTTCAAAGCATAAAATTATGTATGTTAAAGAAAAACATAAAATTATATAATAAATCTAAAAATATTTCAATTAGTTAAGATATAAATAACTATATTAATAAAACTGCACGCCATTTTTTGTCTTTTTAAATTTAACAATTACAAGGTAGAAAATTGAACCATAGAGTATTAAAATTTTGATATTATAACATGTATCTTATTCACAAAATTAAGATTCAATTGTGAACCGCATATTGTTAAATAATATATTATTGATGTGACTAAGTAAATTAGTGCTATTAAAAATTTCCCAAAGGTATACCCGTAACCGGCGATTCTCAATTCCATAATTTGACGGTCACCGGCGCACGTGTTCACTTGGAAGTTGGAAGTGTTGAGCGGCAATTTCACATACACATGCACAGCGCAATGACCCTCTTTTCCCATGCTCCGCTGCGATTGATTTTCAAAACCAAGGTCGTTTCGTAATCATCTCGTCCACTCTCGCTGCTGATTTTTTTGTACAGTTTTCTCGTTTGAATGACCCCACAGTACTAATTTCAGAATTTGCAGGTGCCATTTGCGTCGCTGTTTCACGCTATCCTTCGAGCTCATGGACGGTAATCCGTTTCTCCCATTTCAACTGCATTTTTTTCCTTTTTCATTTTATGATATGCTGATGATCTCCAAGTCGAGAGGAAACCGCTCTCTGTGAGTGGAAATGATGGCGTATAATGTCTCGCATGCTAGGTGTTTGTATATGTGACTGACTCACCCATTTGACGTGTGCGTTTGGTGTTTGCTTGATGCATCTGTAAATGAGCGATCGCGGTTGATCAACGCAGATTTGAGATGTGGTGGATCTGAGATTCTATTATGATCGCGTAGAAATCAAGGCTAGCGTAATTGTTTGCTGGGCTTACGTAATTAACATTCCGCAGATCTTTGTTGTTCGTGCATGCGAGCATACATCCGTGTAGTGTAAGAAAGTCAAAGATTGATCCAAAACTAACAGTTGAATGGATAATTATGTTGCGATGGATAGAAGACCCTTCGATCGATCAGGCATTAAAAAACTTGAGCCCAGATAATATCCAAGAGGAATACATATTGCCTATTATGACTGAAGTTGAATTGAAATTATCATATTAGGAATGTTATTTTGTATTACCTTTGGCCGGTGCTCTAGTTTTTCGTACACTGCACCGATGTTCTTTGTGTCAATGTCTGACACCCGGGGCCATGTATGTTGGGTTGATCTTGCGTGTGAAGCTATTATATACAACCTTCCCCGACAGTGAATTGTTTGCTTTATAATCTGCCGCATTTATGTGTCTTATTTCATCGTTAAACAACTGAACTGATACTCACAGTGATGTTTGTATCAATAGCCATACAAAATTGAAGTTTCATTAGTATGGGTTTCGTGTTAGATTCAGACAGAGGTAATTTGTGTCTGTACAGTCCAAATTCTCGAATTACTGGGATATGTTGGGAGCATGTGGGCTTACCATCCAGTACGAAACCACTTTCTGGATTTAGGATGCTTTGTACTGGCGAAGGTGCGTGTTGGCCTTTTAAGCACTTTAAAATTTTTTAAGCAGCTATTACAAAGTGTCAACCTTCTTTTTCATTTATGCGTGAGATTTTTCTGGTTGATGGCTAATCCAACCAGAGCACTATCTTCTACTGTCAGGGAACCTGTGGGATCTCATCTTATTGCAGCCTCCTCCCTGCCCCATGTCTAAAACGTGCTGTTTGTTTTGTCCATTTGATTAAGAAAAATGTTGTTCACTTTCATTCTCTGATCTGGACTCGAAAAGCTCTGAATGGCATACAATTTCATGAGATTATATTAATCTTTTAGTCTCTGCTTCTGCTTGGCATTTATCTGAAAACTAATGATCATTTGGGATCAATGAGTGCTCTTGACTGATGTTTCTTTTTGGGGGGGGGGCGGGTGTGTTGATGCATATCCGCATATAATACGATGTGGTGGTGGTTTAATTCTCTTGTTTTGGAGCAGTCGTTCCAGTTTTGCAATTTGCATTTACATCATTGCGTTTGGGACACAATTGACCATTTTGTATGTGCCAGATTTGTCAGCTAAAAAATGTGTACCTTGCAACTCGAAAGATCTACGACCAATGACTGAGGATGCAGCAAAACATTTGATTCGAGAGGTATGTGATATCTGTCTCTGTTTGTTAAAAGAAAACCTATCATCTTATGCATTTTATTCATTTTTGTGGCTACTATTTTATTTAAAGCTAGCCGAGTGGAACCTGATAAATGAAGATGGTAAACTCAAGTTGAACCGATCATTAAAGGTGAAGAGTTTTCTAAAAGGAATGGAGTTATTTAAACTTATAGCTGAAGTTGCAGAAGCAGAGGGTATCTTGCTTTCCATCTACCAAATATACAATGCGCTAGTTTCTTTTTCCATCTATCACGATTCATTTAGTTGCAATATGAATTTCAAGTGAGCTCTAAATCTGAGAACTATAATTCAATGCAGGCCATCACCCTGATCTTCATCTAGTTGGATGGAACAATGTAACTATTGAGATCTGGACACACGCAGTAGGTAAGATTTCTTGTTTAAGTAGTATTAAATATAATTCCTCTAAACATTACACACAAACTTATTTGTTTCACTCGTAATTTTAATGTCTCGCTTGATCTGTGTAAAAGATCGTTTGAATGTGAAGTTGAACAATCTTTCTTTAATTTGATAATTAATTCCTATACTTTGAAACAGTATTCTTTATTCCGTAATCCGTATGAGTTTTAGATTTGCTATATGCTGATGAGCCTTAAAAATAATGTGGGCATAGAGCAAAACATTTCCCCCAGTGAGTATAAATAACTATTATTAAAGAAAATAGTTTTCATATGCAGAAAGATTTACGCCCCTTTCCTTCTTCCTTTACCCCTGACCCCCTAAATAAAAGGAAAAAAAGGGAAAAAAAACTTCTGAATCTTAACTGTTTGTCACAACGAACTGCGGAACACCTTTGTAACTGTTCTAAGTAGACTAATGACTAATGAATTTTATTATTGTCCACAAAGCAAAAATGCTGTTGTATCTAATTTTATGCAGTAGTGGAAACTTTAGTGTCAATTTCGATGAACAGTCAGGTAAGTTTTCAGGTTGCGTTTCATCCATTAGATCTTAAAATTTTGTACAAGGAAATACGTTCAAATGGCAAGGGCCCAGTATCAGCAGTTTTTTCATCTTCCATTTAGAAGTATCTTCATCTATGACAACCCGTTCACATGTTTCTGGATTTGTTCCTTGCATCAATTTAGTATCCAAGCTTTTTTATCCCCGTGTTGTTCAAGTCCATTCTTACTGGGATCTGTGTGATACGCGCCCCTTATATTTGGAAGATTGTTTTGACATAATTGGCTTTTGGGCAGGTGGGCTGACTGAAAATGACTTCATACTTGCTTCCAAGATCGATAAGCTTGATGTTCATCACCTACTGAGCCGAAAAGTTTCTATTAGCAGTCAACATGACTGTTGAGCACCAACCAAAACATTCCAACATTCGTCTAATGTTCTTGTTTATTTTCTTGTACGATGTCCTAAGTCGAGATCCTCTGGTTGTCTCTTCTTACATTACACGTTGTTTCAATTCACTTTTGCTTGCAGTTTGAAACATTACTATTATTTTTGGGTTTTAGTGAAGAATTATGCTCTTTTTTTTTTTTTTTTTTTTATTGGTGTGGCATTGTGAGCTTTAACCCCGTAGGTGTGCATATTGTAACTGGATTTGCTGTTTTGTAGTTAGATTGAGATGGTTTGTACATCTCTGATTTTGTTAAGTTTTGTGAAAATCCCAACTGTCTTAATTTCTGTTTGGTTCCTGGTTTTTAAAATTTTTAAATTTTTTTAAAATATTTAATTTAATTTAATGTCTTTGAAACAAATAATAATATGAAAAAAAAGAGGTTTCGAATACTTGTTTTTAAAAATAATTAAAATAATCCAAAATAATTTGATTTTGAATCATGCCATCATTAAAAATGAAATTTTGTTATTAAAAATAATGAAGCTTAAATTTTATTTAAATTAAGTCTAAAGTTATTTGTTAGTATTTCAAATTTTTAATATTTTATTTTAAATTTTAAACTTTTACATGTCACAAATTATTGTTAATTTTTTTTTTGTTAATTATTTAATAACAAAATATGAATTGATTTTAAAACACAACGCTTAGACTTATTTCTCAGGTAGAAATCTTTTTTTATTAAATAATATACATAAGAACTAATTTTAGAAATCTGTTAAATTATACATAAAACATTGATAACAATGCTTAAAATGGTTTTTTCTATATAAAATTGGAAGAGTGAAATATGGGTTTAGAGACTAAAATACAATAGAACATTAAATTTTTCCTAAACAAATCTAAAATTTAATTTAATTTTATGGTTTGAACAAATTTTGTTTCAACTTGGTTCATATAGTTTGAGTTTAAATTTAATTTAGCCTCCCTAGTTTTAAAAATTTTTATTTGGTCCTCGTGGTTTAATCAAATTTCATAAATCAGCAATGTCGTTACTATAGTGATAATTTTTTTTTTTTGCTTGTAGTTTTCTATTTGAGCAATTATGACACTTGACTATATTAGGAATTGGGATTTATGGTTTTGTAAAAAAGAATAGAGCAAAATACATTTTTGATCCGTTTGAAGTTGGTGTCTATTTAATTCTTAAGGTTTCAAAAAATACACTTTTAGTCCCCATATTTTTTGTTTTTAAATAGTTGAACAATAAGCGGGGTGAGATTTGCATCCATAACTTTTTTATTGGAATGATATGTCTTAACCAGTTAAGTTTAGTTAATAAAATTGTAGATTTTTTATGAGAGTAAAATATCTAAATACAACCTATGAGATTTAACCAAATTATAAGAATTGTCCATTCGGACGTAGCTAAGTAGATAAGTCATCTACTAATGGATGGTTCGAGTGTAAATCATAGGAACAAAATCAAACATTTTCATTTTTTTTTCTTTTTTTGGAAAAAGAAATTAAACCTTTTGCTTGAACTAAATTTGGAATGTAACAATTTAATTTATATCTAAAAAAAATGATTTAAAATATTTATTTTATGTAGAACCAAAAATGAGATCCGAATGCAAGCCGCAGCGCCAGTTATTGGAGATCCAATTGACGGAGCTCGGGCCTTAAAAGATTGCCTCATAAACGCAAACTTGAGCAGATCGAATTCATTTTTGCATCTCTTCAACACGTTAGCACTTCATAGAAGAATACTTGGTTCCACTGCTCGCTTGCTACTGTATATGATGGTAATTCTCCCCTTCACTTTTTTCATATTTGAATTACCATTTGGCAATCTTGAACTCGCACTCTGTTTAGATAATGCTTTAACATGATCTTTACGTTTGTTTTCTCCGATTCGAACCTCATTTCTTCCAATGCGGTTCTGTTTTACCCTTCTTAACGCTTGATTTGGGTTTTTTAGTTAATGAAAACTGATCTTTTGCTTTTCTTTCAATACCAATAGTACGTGTAGTCATTACTTCTGTGATTAATATTATAATCGGGAAGATTCAGAGCCTCTGATCAGATTTGAAACCGATAGTTTTTTCAGGTAAAACATAGGAACCATCTAACTAGTTCATCCACACACGGACTCCTAGTCGGTATTATTTGGTTTTTGAGAAGATTCAGGTTTGACGAATTTACGCTTAGTTAGCAATTGGCGCCAAGCGAAGCAGATATGATGTTCCATCTAGAATTGTTTTAGGGTAATGGTGAAAGAGTTTATTTATATATCTGTAAATCTGTTGCAAATTTTAATTGTTTCTAATGTCACCCAAGATCATTGCTAAGAGTAACGAATAAGATCTCTTTGTATCGGTCTTTACCTTACCCTCTCTAGTTTAGGCCTCCAAAAGGTTATTGCTTATTACTCTCTTATTTTCTCTAAATTCATTCGCCTGTCACTGGATCGGAAATCAAAAAGAGGATAAATCTTTGGACGAATCCTGAAATTTCCTTGTCGAAGAACCATGGTCCTATCATAAAATTTTTTCAATAGCTTCAGAAAACGATGTAAAATTAATGTTCTTGAAATTATTTACATTATGTTGAAATCGTACAGAATGAGAAGGAAATGGTTAAGTGAAGATTTTCAGAGTAATAAAATGTGTTATGCGTCGAATTAGAATAAGGGTATTTTGATAAAAATAAAGGCATCTTATCTAAAATATCAACTTCTGTGTCGTCTGATGAAATAACTTTTTGCATAAGGGTTGTTAGCTCAGAAACATGATCACAAACATATTTCAGTAATGCTTCAATTTCCAAGCTCACTATTCAATGTTCAGGAGCTGTAACTAGAAAAATTTCCCTGAACTTTTTATCAAACATCATCATCTGTTTTTTTGCTGCCTTGGTTTACTGGTGGAAACTTCAGAAAACTTCATTTTTCAGCAGTGTACTTCTCGGTGGTTCAAATCTAACCTTGAAATTTTAGCTTCATCAATTGATACTCAAATAAGTGGGGTGACTAATACCCTCTTCTAGTTGAATGGTTTTTTTATTATTATTTTTAAAAGGTTTGTGGCTAAGTTTGAGCATGAAGTGTTGAATATTGTGCTTGTGTTGGGCATTTTTTCTTTTTTGGTTGGATTTGGACATTTTGGCATTCAGTTGGGCATCTTTTTGGCCATTTGATTTTGTGGTTGAGATTAAGTATATTCTTGTCGCAAGGTTTAGGCATTTTTGTGGATGAGGTTTGAGTTTTTTGTAGGTTGAATTTTGGGTGGTTTATTTGTTAGTTTTTTTGGAGAATTTTCTAGCTTATTTTTGAGGAAAGTATTAATTTCACAATTTATTTAAGTTCAAGGTTCAATTCAATGAAACTAAGCTTTAAATTTAAAATTAACTAATTTAACTAAGTTCAAGGGTAAAAAATGAATTTTCTGCTTCAGACTAAGAGAGATTGATCAAGACAAGGACTTTATCCAACTAACTTGAGATTCTTTTGCATAAACTATAAAATTCATACTTGTTTACCATAACAATCATCAAATACACATGATTGATGCATATCATACATGGTAAACATGCATTGTTATGTATCTGTTTGTGCACGGATATGCTTGGAATATATATATATATATGTAATCTTCGTGAGTAAAGAATTGGTAAACTGTGGCTTGTTTTCTTGCAAATGGCTTTTTCACATTATTTAGGATCATGAAGGATTAATTGAGCTATTAATTACAAACTTACTAATTCAAATTTCATAATCTGAGCCCGTTCCTTTTCTTGGGTACTGATGCAAGTATAGAATTCTTCTTATTTTTTAGTGGTATCTCACTGTTGCCTTGGCCACCCAGGCTATTGATAACTATGCCATAATCCATGCATGTTTCGTCGTCAACAATTTCTATTGGATGTCTAGGTCACTGCTATAGCAAACCATTATGATGCTGATATACATATCTCTAGTATTACTACAAATAATTTAGGTTTTCATTTCATGATCCTTTACTCTGAAAGTGGTTTTGGATGTAGGAGTCCTGTCCTTCAATAAAAAATATTCTCCTGTTGGATTCTGAGGGGAAACGTGTGGCTGTCAAGTACTATTCAGATGAGTGGCCAACTAATAGTGCAAAGGAAACTTTTGAGAAAGCTGTATTTAGCAAAACTCAAAAGAGCAATGCTCGAACTGAAGGTAATCTCAAGTTCCCTTGTTTTTGTGGGTTTTTAGCCCCTATATTTTATAGAGATATGCCGCCATTTTAATTGTAATAACTCTAGCTAAGATCCTGTGTTTCTATTGGTTCTTTTGGCTTTGTTTATTTTTAATCATCTTATTGCGACTTTTGAGCCATTACATTCTTAGCAGTGAATTTATTTGTCTCCTGTCTCTTTGTTTGAGACTATGAAGAAAGGAAGACCATGGGACTGATACCTCTATATTTAGTTATAACTTGATGTATCTTCTTTATATGCAGCGGAAATAGCAATGTTTGAAAGCAATATAGTTGTTTACAAGTTTGTGCAAGACCTTCATTTTTTTGTCACTGGTGGAGAAAATGAAAATGAGCTCATCCTGGCAACGGTACTTCAGGGATTCTTTGATGCTGTTGGCCTTCTCCTAAGGTCATAGCTTTAAGTCCCAACGCTCATTACTGTTTACTAGCTATCAATTCCATTAAAGAAAAAAAAAACATCCTCACTGCATTTACTGTATTTCACCGCAAAGTTACTGTCATAATTAATGTGCGTTGCTTCTACTTCAGGGGTCACGTGGAAAAGAAGGAAGCACTTGAAAACTTGGATCTTATTTTGTTGTGCCTTGATGAAATTGTTGATGGAGGGTATGGTTTAAGCAAAATATTTACTGTGAATAATTTTTTAATCTTGATTTTATTAATAACTTAGATTTAAGTACATATGTGAGGAATGAAGTATGTATAGTCGTATACTTGAAATAACCCGTTTTGGAGACATACTTCTCTTGACCCCTGAAGTGTATGTATAGATGATGTTAAATTAGTTGTTTCATCGAACATGGTGGGAACTGGGAAGCCAGTACCAGAAGCACAACCTCCCTCCATGAGTATGATATAAACATAGTAATGAGATGAAAAACCTCCCTCCATGAGAATGATAGACACAGTAATGTTGAAAAAGTAGTAAAGCACTGAAATAAATCAACTATTCGGCTATATTTGAATTTAATTTCCCAGGTTTTTTGAACATGTTGCTATAGCTATTCGAACAATTGTTTTTAGTTGAATATCTCCTGTCCTTACCTGCTTGAATAGGATGAAAATCTACAGAAATAAGAACTACATCCAATGTTGCCGTGATATGGAGACCAAATTTTTGTCACCAAGGATTTGTTCCATTATTGGTTACAGTTCTGTTTAAGACATCTCAGATTCTCAGTGTTTATTGCAATGCAGTGAGTGATATGAATAGCTGCATGCTTTATTATGCGAATGCATGGGAGAATGAAAAAACTTAGACAGAGATCCATGAGATGCTTAAATATGCCCTTAAAATTTACTTGGTGTACATCTATATCTGCTTGATGGCTTACATCATCGAAGTATAATATCACTAGATTTGAATATTTTTCAATTCGAAACACACACATGGTTTTTAAATTTCTATTTCTTTTTCCAGTTGTAAACCAATTAGTTGATATCCCGTTTGCCTTTGAATTGAAAGAAGGTATTCAGTCACAGCAAAGGCACTGGATGTTTTGCGAGCTAGTTTTAACTGCTTTATATTTATGCAGTATTGTTCTTGAGACTGATGGAAATGTCATCGCTGGAAAGGTTGCAACTCAGAGTATAGATTCGGCAGCTCCTTTGTCGGAGCAGGTATTATTTCTTGTGTGGATCTTTCTCGATCTCAAAGCAATATTTGAAACCATGAAATTGAAATGCTTACATAAACAGATGAATACTAAATTTTTTTATCCACAGACGATAAGTCAAGCACTGGCTACTGCACGTGAACATCTGACAAGATCTCTTCTTACATGAACGTAGTATACGCTTGCTAAGAGGAGTATGGAGAAAGTATCTTTATACAAGTACACTTCTATCCGACAAGTAATCCAATATAGCTCATAAACTGGTTCATTAATATCACCTTGGAGTGCCTCTTTTTTTACATGGACAAGTTCGCAGTTGACCCATTAGAAGTTCCTGCTTTTAGTTGAACAAGGAACTTATTTTTGCCCAAAAATAATGCTTATTGCATCATTTCTTGTAAACTTGATCTAGTTGGATGTCGGATGCATATTATATCGTTATTAATTGATAAAATGTGAGATTGCATTACTCTTTTGAATCTTTAGTAGGATGGTCTTTCTTGATGTTAAGAACACTTTTGTATGGAAGGCTAGAAAAATTGTTATCTGTTGCATTTGTCTTGTCAGATTCCGAAAGAGGTGCAAGTTGCAATTTGCAATTTGCAGGAAGCATGTCATTAGATAATGCTCCCGGTAACCTTATATCCAAATGTGCTATATGTAGAATTGGCAATTCTACCGGATATCGGGACAAATGCCTCTTTCCTTGGGACATGATAATTCGAATTTAACCGAATAGATCTTCTCCAATTAGGCTAATGATCCACGTAAACCATTTGCATTTGAAGTCATTTAGTATAAACCATGTCCTCACCTGCATAATTTATTGGAATACCCAAAAATCACTTGTCCTACACGTTACAAATGATAAATTTATAACCCATAAAGTACTTGATGTTTATACCTTAATTACACGCAGCCAGAGAAATGAAGAAAAGGCAGTCTAATGAGAACTGCGACGATTTATGTTTTCAAATTTCTGGCAATAGTTAAACAATATGTCATGGTAAACGATTTCACTTCCAAAAGCCGCCCAATGATAACAAGCCACAAACGGAGTTCTATGAATTCAACAAAATATAAAAACTGTACTTATTTCAGTGAAGGGGTTCAACCATCATGATGTGGCATTACCATAATGGTATCATTAAATAAATAAATAAAAAGCCTTGTCAATACTAAGCCCTTCAAACACCTTTAAATTAATGTGATACTTGGGTGAAAACTGCGGAAAAACAATGCTTCTTCATACCATAACTACGGGAGAGAAAGGGGCTGAAAGAGTGTAGTTCACTAATCCAAATTAGCAGACCTCGTTAAACATAACCAAACATGATATTGTGTAGAATACAACCTCGTGGCACAGGGCAGTTGGCCAGTCGATCTCTTCAGACGAATTAATAACATTTCATTAATAAATTAATGCCAGATCACAAGGGCACCTCTGATAGGCCACTACCAAGAAACACTCAGCCTATTAGTAGCTGTTTTGCCATATCTGTTGCGACTGCTTGGGCTGTTGACCTTGAGACCCTCCCAGAGATGCGTCCCTGAGAGCTTGCTGCTGGCCGTCCAGTGATATACCCGCCTGGGAATGATAAAAGTTCGGGTATCCGACAGCCCCACCAAATTGTTGTGAAGGCTGTTGACCTTGTCGGAATCCACTGGATTGTTGATTCTGCCCTTGGAGGCTATAATATGCACTAGCGGGAACAGCAGACATTGTTCGGGAACCAGGCCCATGAATCCACATCGCCTGGTTTTCATTCTGCTGTAGAATGTCCAAAAAAATTAAACCATAAAACAGTTACTACTATTGTATCATATAAGCATTAGACACCTACACCGAATGAAAAGAAAACTCTATATTTACACTTCACAGCCTCAAAAAGAAAACAAACGTTTCAAAGTTCTACCATTTTATCATTTTTATTATTTTACCGAGTTATCAATTTTTCCTTCCAGAGTGCAAAACAGTTCAAATAAACCCACGAGTATAAAAAAGTTACCTGCTGGAGGGATAGTAGATGATTAGTCTCTTTGTACTGAGAACTTATAGCATCCTCATAGCCAATGGATGAACCTGCTGGTGCTGTGGGTGGATTCAGCGGGAAATTTCCTCCAGGAATGCTAGTTGAACTTCCAAATCCGTAACCAGAAGCAATTGCGGCAGATTGAGGCAAACTGCTAACGGAAATGCTATTTTTGTACTGTGGAAGCACTGCTGCCAAAGCTTGATGGTATGTGCTGTTACCTGCAAATGCTTGCTGGAAACCAGATGGCATATATGTGTAGCTCTGTGGCAAGAAAGGGTAGCTAATCATATTGGCAAAATGTCCCAAAGGAAGTGTGGGCTGAGAATAAGGATGAACAGCAAGGTGTTGTGGAAGGGCTGGCCCCGCTGCAACATTAGACTGTGGAGTAGGCTGAGAAGTAGAAATGCTACTTGTTCTTAGAACCTGAAAATTTAACAAAATGGATAATTAGAGAAAGATATGAATCTATAGAAGGGCAAGATTAAATTCATTCCCGGCTGATAATTAAAATTTTATTATCTCCACAGCATCACTCTTAAATAAAATGCAAGTCCATGATACAAAATGTTTAATGCCGAGACTATTTAATCATAGAAAGACGAGATCAAATCCTAGATACCTTGCAACTCATGATTATACAAAATAATCTAGTAAAAGAAAGACATGAAAATTAAGAGACATGCGATGATAATCTTGATCAGTGAGCTAAATTGTCAACAACACTGAGGGATACCTCTCATAAAATTGGAATAAAATGGTAAAGGGCCCATCGGTTCTTTGAGCTATAAGGTACTAAAATGCCAATAATCAACAATTCGCAATAGCAGGTCATCATAGAAGGTCCAGATCAAATCCTAGATAACTTGCAACTGATGTTTATAAAAATAATCTAGTAAAGGTCATCTCAGCAATGTTGACAATGAGTGGAGATGCTGACATAGGGTCATTGTGGGTATGGTCCTCTGCCTCTCATCAGATTGTAAATCTTTAGGCACCTCTAGAAATCCTTGGAAAGCAATCTTTGTGAATTTTGCCTCTTCTAATCTTGTGAAATGTATAATTTGGGATGACTCGAGTCTCTTATCTTGTTTTCCCTATCCTCCATGACCAGGTTGCGCCCCGTGTCTTCCACCATTCCCCCCTCATCAACTTCCTGTACTTCCTCTGCCTCTTTGGTTTTCCATTCCCCATTAGCTACTTCCTCTCCTTTCTCCTTTCAACTTTGGTTTTTGTCGCTGTCCTTTGTTTGATAGGGAGACAACTTTTGCCTTAATCTCTTTGTTGGGTAATACCCATGTTCGACAGAGTAGGGAATAGAGATAACGGATATTTGATTTTGATCACCTAATCCTGCGACAGGATCCTCTTGTGGTTCTTCCTTTTAGACTGTAGTGTAATCATTATCCCTCCCACTTCTCCTTTATTCTCCTCATTATCTCCTCATTCCGAATGGTTAATATTCCAAAAACAGGTTCAATTCTTTGCAAGGCAAGTCTTCCAAGGGTATTAGCACTACGGATCAAATTCAAAAGCATCCTTCCTTCTAGTTGGGGCTATAATGGTACATTCTATGTAGATAGGCATATGAGAATTTGGGCAGGAGTTTCCAATCTGCCATTCGATTTGAGATGTTTATTGAGGTTTTTGAAGCCTGTTTGGCCCGCGAAAGGGATTGTTGTCTCCAGTTTCATCCTCACTAAAAGGAGAAAGGTAATGTTTTCTATATAAGGGTTGGTTTTTTAGCAGTTTTTTGGTGCATCCGGGACTGAGGAATAATATAATTTTTTGAGGTGTGGGTAGGTTTCAATACTAGGTCAATCTCTTGCATTCTAAAAACTTTTGCAATTATTCTTTTGAATTGGAGACTTTTTTTTCATTTCATTAGGCTAGTTCGTATGACTTTTTAATTCAATTTTTGTAGTCAGCTACCACGTTAGCATTTGGATAGAAAATCAAAAACCAAAGTGGGGTAAAATTGTAAACTTCAAGAATCACAAAAATATACCATCAATATCATTTGATAAAAATGAAGGAATCAATTGAAGATTATTTATTAGAAAAGAATGCACCTCCGGCATGGGCATGGAGGGGCCAGTGATAGAAGAAGCAACATTGCTGTATTTTGGCACTGATTGTGTGTCAGGAAAAGGTGAATATGGAGGATCCTCCCTTACTGTCTGAGATGTGGAAGCCAACAGCATATTGTTGGATAAAGTATTTGTGTATGCTAGCTGCACAAAAAAGGGAAAAACAAACGATATTAAGGAATGAGAAGCCATCCTACCGAACAGACACTTGGACAAATGGACAAAAACAGAAATAAAAACAAACAGGCGGTAACAGCAATATCAGTGCCCATGATAAGACAATATTTAAATATCATTAAAAGAAACGTAGACATTTCAGTCAGAATTCTACAGATACAAAAACTCACACAGGATACTACAACGTATAACCACCATAAACATCTATGTAAAGAAGCAACGGTTGGTGATAGCGTGTTATCCTGTAACTAATATAATTTATCTAAATTGACTAAACATATTGATTACCATCTTATGACAGCTATTATACTAAGGTTTAATCATCCCTCATGTACACGTTGTGACTGACCATATGACTGTTAGAAAGTACTACAGTGGGACCATTTTGTTTCCGGAAAAATATTTTAAGTCAAAAAATACACGGAATTTAAATTAACCAATACACACCACCAAGCTCTCCATTCTACCAACACCTGGTTTCAAGGTTCACAACATTAAAGTGGGCCAACAATGCACTCTTACAATAAGAATATTTCAATTATAATAGGCCTTCATTCTTGTTTGGTAACTGTTTTGATATCTACATCTAAAAGTTGTCTAGAAATTAACAGATAAACCTTCATAAAAACTGGTTTCTTTCATGTTTTTCAATCAGCTGGTTTCTTCATATATATATATATAACCACCTTGAAAAGAGTTTCAAAAACAAAAACACCATTTTCTGTAATCATTTATCCAAACAAGCCCCTAAAGAAAATTTTTCCAAAGGGACAAAAAGAAAAGCACATTCAAATGCACCAACTCCAAAAACCGTGTACTGCATTTCAAAAGAAAACTGCACGTTTGACATTACCATTGCTCTCTCAAGGTTCTGCATTTCTGAACTATTCTGTATAAATGGAATTTCTGATGGTTGATTGCTCTCGTAATTAAATGCAGGAGAAGATGATGGAAATGCATATAGATTAGCCTGAGTATTTTCAGAGCTTTCCTGCTTAACCTCTGCTTGCGTAGCAGGAGTTTCGTAATATCCACCACTAGCACTAGTTCTGTGTATTAGGTTCCCATCTGAGTTAGCACCATCATCCTCGTAGTACTCAGAGTTTCTGCAAGAAATAAGCCAAAGAAATTGTAACCAATAAAATAAGCTACAAAAAAATGGCAGTTTAATTTGATAACATGTATTAATAATTCCAGAACTTGTTGGGCATGTGCTGGATGCTCTTTCAAGTGCAATAGACACACTACACACTTTGATGCTTGTCGAACAAATTCGACACGTGATAGATTTGTTGGACACATTAAACACTAGTTAAACACAAGGATGTGTTGAACACTTGTGAACAACTAATATAATACTCTAACTGGAGTGAACAATTTTTTTCTAAAAAATTTTGACAGAGAGAAATATAGGAGGCAAATGAGAATGTTGAGAGTAAAAAACATCTATTGTTTTCTGAAGCATAAAAATGCATAAATCTGGCCTCTATAAAATGTTAGATCATTTTTTTAAAAAAATCAGTTTGGATGTTTTCACAAAATTTGATATAAAGCACAATACATTAGAACCATGTAACATTTGACATAGTGTTACATTGTCTTCCATATGAAAATATAACAAACTAAAACAAACTCTGTGAAATTATTAGAATGTATAAAACGAATCATACATATGTCAAATCCATGTCCTAGTTTTTTTTTAGAAAACGACATCCACTATTTATGTTCTGTTGTGTACATATCCCATTTCCTGTCTATGCTTCTTTGAGAATAAGAAATAATAGTTTGTGTAGAAGATACCTAGCCTCAGAGTGAACAACCGATGAGACATCTGTTGGTGCAGAAATCTCCTCTACATTACTATTCTGAGGTCTGTTTGGAAATGCACCAGAACCAGAAAAGGCAGTATTAGTCCCAGATCCGAAACTTCCAAAGCTCAAATGAAAGCAATCTGGGGTGTGAAGCTGGAGGTGATGTGGAATTACTACAGAAGGATTATCCTCTTCAGGTGGTGAGCCCTCATCTTCGTTCTGTAAGGTTAATTGCTGAAAATTTGCAGACAATGATGAAACGCCATCTTCAGCTGGAAAAAGTAATTATAGAAAATTAAAAGTTGGTATAATTTATAAGAAAGCAGAACCCTAACCGGCTATTATTGTTAGGAAAGAAACAAGAACTTCTAAGTAAATATTGAGGGAAAAAATAGATCCTTTAACATCACAGATCAAACTGAAGAATAATTAACTAAATCCAAGACCAGTGTAAATTAATCGAAGAATAGATCAGAGATGCTGTAGTTAGATATAATATCTCTTTAAGTTTTATTCGACAAGAGTTTTAAAGGCAGAAACTAAGTAGTCAGATGTCAACATCGAAATTTTTTTCTTTAAATCAAGAACAATTCAAGCACAACAAAGATTTTAGGAAAGCTTTCTCCACCATAAAGGAAATTGAAAATAGAAATAAATTGCATTGAACAAAATTCTTAAAAACCAAATATTATCATCCCATCCATAAAACCAAAGATTTGTCACAAAATATATTCAAGCTAATATCACAAAAAGATAATATACCTAATCCTATTCCACAAGCAATAAATTTCTTCAACATCTCACAAAAAAAATCTCAAGTTTCAACACAACCAAAATTTCCAACATAAAGCCAACCAAACGTTTCTCCTCTAGAAAAAATAAAGAAGGCACAAATATAAACGACGAACCAAAAAAAGATATTAACCTTAAATGAGACCTCCAAACAATTTGAATTTAAAGAAAGCCATTAAATTTAGATGAGAATTTGAACCAAATTGAAACTTTAGATGATGAGGTTTATGAAAATCTATAGGTAGAACACAAAAAGATTCACAAGAAACTACCTTTAAGTAACCACTTCTTAAAATGGAATTCGACGTGCTTCTATAAACAAAAAGGAATTGCAAAGCAATACCACAACGTAGATAGAATACCAAATCTCGCCATCAATAAAGTTTCTTCTAAAGGGAAACATCTAATTAGGGTGGTATAATTAAAAAATACCAAATCTCACCATCAATGAAGATTCTTCTTAAGGAAAATATCTAATTAGAGAGGTATAATTGAGAGCAATTTAAATCAAAGGAAAGAAAGATTTGACAGATAAACCACCCACTCTAACATCTGCCAAAATTTAATTTTAAACCATATCCAAGAACAAAATCAAAGGACATCAATAAAACATCATCATCTTAACTCAAGGAATTCAACACAAGAAGACAATCTGAGTGATCAAAATATTTTAGAACCAGTAGCAAGCTAACAACCTTCATTATGTTCAATGGCATGCCTGTGAGGCAGGTAGGAGCTCATGTCATCATATAAGTTACTATCTGACACAGAGGTATCCCCAGAATTATCCTCTTGCATATTTCTAGCCAATATAGAAGCATGTGCAGCATGGTTTGCATCAATTGTGTCAACAGAACCACCTTCAACCCCCTGAACCATGTCTTGATGTATATGCTGATTAGCACCATCCAAGGATAAGTTGGCTGGATTTGAATGCAACTCCACGACTGCAGAAGATTCTATGGTACTAGAGATACTAACAGCTTGAGGAGGCTCAATTGATGGCCATTCGTCATTAAGAGATGCCTGCTGATTCAAAATACCTGGTCCAGTGTGAACTTCTGAAACTGTGGAAGTCTGATGTTGCGCTGAATGAAAATTCTGGAGTGATGGTGCAGACTGAAATGGAACACTGTTGTGAGAACTGGCACCTTGAAGGGAAGAGTTTTGCACCGAGGAACTCTTGCCCTGAGGTTTCCCCATCTTAACAATGTCAGCCATTGATACTTGGCCCTGAGCACCCAACCAGGCAGATTGATAGCCAAAAGAGGACTGTGAGGATGAGATTGCTCCATCTCCTGAACCTAGTCCCAATAACTTATTTTCTGTAGCCACATTGTTGCTGCAATAGTGATTAAAGGCATATAAGACTAGTTGATTGAAGGAAACAAAATTTCATCGACTGATGGCCTTCTTCCATCTCCTTTTAGCCAGGGTGAGAAAGAGGATAAACAAAAACTCCGTCATAAAGAAACCAGATCCACAAGATTAACTAAACCCTATGATGATTGAAGGAAACATGTCACCAGTGTAATAATGGTTTTATGACCATCTAAAACAATCCAAAAGCCAGAAACTTAAATTCCTAAGCACATAAGTCTTCAACCTAAGAATCCACAATTCTTACTCTTTTGTGAGTGATACAGCTTTGATATCTAAGTCGTCTTATCGATAAGGCTAAGAAATGCTTTCCAACTATTTTGAGGCAGTTCATATTTCATGACTACATGAAGCATACAACAGTGTAATCTTTTTTTCCTATCAATTTAATTTACATTTCAGATGCAATATTTAAACTCGCTTACAATGAGTCTACATTAAGAATCGCATATGAAAATTGAAAAATAATAATTATAAAGTGATAAAATACAATAATTAAAGTAAAAGACCAGCAAATAGAAACTTCACATCTCTCCACTAATTTGCAGATAACGGTATACATATTTGACACATTACTTGAAAAGAGTTCATCTATCTAGGAACAACATTCAACCATGGTATTGCATTGCATAGTACTCAGTAATTCAGCATTGACAAGTAAAATGAAAGCTTATAACATTTAACCTGTGAGATGGAAATTGATAGTATGCGTTATTTCCCAATTGACCAGATGCAGAAGATGAACCAGCATGATCATTAGCTCCATTTTCTTTTTTGTACACAGGTTTACTGTGCAAAATACCAGATTCTAAAGAAAACAATGGAAATTTTGTCAACATTGAGGGGAAAAAAAATGAAATTTAGAACTCCATAGCAACATGCACATACCACTAGAACCAAACTGGTTCAAGCTACTGCGTCCAGCGTAACGATCTGTACCACCCTTACTTGTACGACTGGAAGGTATGTTAGAACCACGAGATCTGGAATCAATCGGGTCCTTATTCTGAAGATGCAGGAGAAAGAGAAAAAGGGTAAACAAAAAATTAAGACAATTCGATATCAATTATATGTTGTGCAAGAGAAGTTAGCTCTAAAGCCAGCTAAACCAACAAAAATGCAATATCTGGATGACATGATAAAAGCTTCTAGAACAAACATCTGCCTTCCTCTCACATACGCACCTCTTTTTTCTTTTCTCGTTTGCTCTTCACCTCATGAAAAGGGTCTACACAACGATAGAATAAAATTAATATAATCATGAAACCTTCAGAGTCCCATAGAGTGAGTGAAGACTAACACAACGCATAACCAAAGATATCCCAGTAGATAATTCGTTCTATAATTTGTACTTAATATCTCCCAAGGGCATAAAAGACGCGTATGGGTAACAGAAGCACAACCAGAAGTTAGCAAGGTTTAAAACAACAGAAATATGAACCATCAGGCACGATGAATAAAAGAAAAATCTTCCTTCTTCAAACAACGTAGGACATGACGTGAATCGTTTTCCAGGCATGAAACCAGTGTTAAATTTAAACTACTTAGTAAACCACGTATTCTTTCTATTCTCACTTCACCAACGATGACAGTGAAAATTAAACCTTTAACTTTAAAAGAGAAAATATCCGCAAGGATCGAGACAACAGTTAGGCGACTAGGAAGTCATAAGAACAGAACACCTATGTAATCAAGTACGAACTTTGATTTCTCTCCCACCCCATACGTCCCTGGGTTCTTACAGCAAAACCCAGCGGCTAAAACAAAAGAACGATTAACCTTCCCGACACAAGAATCAAAACCATGGACATGGAATTAGAAAAGAGACCTTGCGTGAGGAGGCGATTAACGGCTTCATCAGGATCCATATTACATTCTCTGAGGGTAGCATAGATCTCCTGGTCGGTACAGTTATTTACAATCTCTTTTAAGCTCTGGACCATCTTCCGCCACTCCGCCGGGATTCCAGCCGTTCCATTGGTGCTTTTGCCTCCACCTCCTCTGGCACCCATACTGTTTCACTATGTTTGGATACCTCTTTCCCTCGCCGGCCGGAGGTTCAGATCTGAAAAACCTTTCAAAAGGGCTACCTTAGTCCGTCTCCCGTTAGGGTTCCGCCGTGTCAACAAGAAGATATGTTTGTCGAAGCACTGTTTACGATTCTCTCTCTCTCTCTCTCTCGACGCTCGGTCTGCTTTTTGTTACGCATCGAAAACCCTTTCCCTCTCTCTAATCTCTCCCTTTTTTCTCTGTCTCAGCATTCCCTTTTTTTTTTTTTTTTTTAACGTTTTGGGGAACATAAATAATTCACAAATAACAAATAATAATAAAAAAAAGCATAAATAATCGAATATATTAATTTATTGTTACATAAAAATAATTATAAGATTACCATGCTAGGAAAAAATTTCATGATTACAACAAAGTAAATTAGATGACTTTATGTAAGAATCATTTGCTATTTATTGAAAAATATTTTAGATTGTGTATGTTAAATTTTATAAATATGACAAAATAAAAAGTTAAAGTCTATAAAAACAATTTATTGTGTGGTTTTTTTATAAAATAAAAAAATAATCTTATTGACAATTAATTTTAAATATGTTGAATTTTGTAAGCTTATGAAGAAAAAAAATTGAATGTTAAATATGAAAGATTCTCAGAAAATACAAATTAGAATCTTATTCTCCCTATAAACTAATAGTTGGAATTTTTTATCAGAAAAAAAATAGTTGGAATTAGAATCCATTCTCTCTAATAAAAGGTAAATACAACGCACTCCACCCAATTAACCAAAGAAATATATAATAAATTTCAAACTTTTATTTTTACGATTATATGACTATGAAACCGGCCGATCCGGATTTATTTGGTGGAAAATTAAAAAGTGAAACAAAAAAAAAAAATCAGTGTTTATCCATAATATTTATTTATTTTTTCAAAATATTCCCGTGACGGCGGCCTTCTTTGGGCCATTAGTATTGGGCCTAAAATTCAAAACTTGGGCCTCTGCTGCATCATGTTGTTTATTGGACCTTAAACGTTCGAGGTTGCCCAATATTAATTTTCCTTGAACCATGTAGAATGCATCATTGGTAAATATTGAGTCCCGTGGTAAAAATCGTACAATCAACTATATGTGTGCAACCTTTGTTAAATATTGAGTCAAACAACTAATGTTCATATCTTATCAATTAAGCTTCATTTGATCTTCTTTATATATATTTATAAATAAATAAAAACTCAATAACATGTGGAGGTAATAATTTAAACTCAAGATCTCTTGATCTTAGGGTATATATTTTAAACAACTATATTCGGTTTGACGATTTTCTTTATATTTATTATTGTTAATTTTTTAATTAATGACATGACCTAAACTTATTCTACATTGACATACATACATAATACTCAACCATGCGTAGAATTTTTTATGAATTAGTGAAATGACTACTATTACCTAAACTACAAAGAAAAAAAAATGCATTTTTAATTTGTTTTTAGAGAATCTGATTGGTTGAGGATTTAAATATTCAGTACTTGAATATTTAAGAATGAAGAATAATTTTGTTTACTTTGGAGTGTATAATCTGTTAAAAATACTTTAGAATAAAGAATAATTGTACTTGTTCAATATAACTTGTTGAAATAATATACTAAATTTATAGCTTATAATCATCATTTTCTATTAGTTCAACAGTATAAAAGAATGAGAATTCGAACCTCGATATCTTTTAGTCGAGGAAGTATATCTTAACTCGTTAAGTTTTGCTCAGGTCGGCAACTTCTATCCTCATTAGTCACGTAGGTAAATTTAGAATGAAATGAGTCAATATTTTATCAACTTGACAAACTATATGATATATTATATATTCCACCTTTCATTTGTATATAAAAACCAATAGCAAAGTAGGTTACCATATCCAGACATTCACCTCGATCTTTTAGTAAAAAAAAGAAATGCATTAATCAATTAAATTATGCTCAGGACAATTCTCTTTCATTGTTAGTCACATAGGTAAATTTGGAATGATTCGAGTTAACATTTCATCAACTTAACATGTTATATTATATATTATTTCACCTTTCATTTTGAATATAATAACAAAGTAGGTTATCATATCCAAACATTCTCATACACTAGAATAGAAAACTAGATACTACGATATAATAGGCATTAAAAATCGCATGAAACAAGTATCCAATGGATACAACCCCAAATCAAACATAATAATATTAGTAATAAAACTTGCATAGATCATTTGAAATATACTACTTGGAACCCATGCCATTACACAGTTGCACCCATTTATTCATAATGGTTCAGAAGCGATGAGCTGCAGCAAAGCAAAGCACCGCTTTTCCAGTTTGCCGAGACTTGAAGACTATGTCATTAAATGGGAAAAACTCACGGTATTATAAAATTTTTTCACATTGATGTTAAGGAAAGCAACTGTAGCACTAGAAAATAGAAAATTTTTGGTTATCAGAGTATTAGTAAGTTAGTATCTGCCAGTTGAGTGGATTAGTGGGCTTGTTTCTCAAAGAAGGCATCAAATGCCTCTCGAAAAAATTGATGAAGAGAGAGAATGATTTGATTCCTGTTTTGCTCGCTAAGTAGCAGAGCACTGAGCTTTGGGACCTTAACAGATTCTTCAGGGGACAATATTCCTGATCACAAACTAGAAGATGCAACTTGTGCATATAAATCAATCACCCATAACCCACCTTTAACTTTCTGATTCAGTACCACAAAAACAGTAAAAAAGAAGCTCTAAAGAGAGGGGGAAATGCCACCACACGAAACTGCAGAATCAGTACTTACCCACATACCTTATTTTAACACCTAACAGATTTGAATTCCCCAGCAGATATATTTTGCCTTTCCTTCTCCATATACCTTTTTCCATTTTTTAAACCTTCTCTTGCTTGCAGTTCCCAACTATACACTGCCTCCTTTCTCAAGTTTCCTCATATTCTCCTCCCCTTCTTTCTGACTCTTGATGATCCAAGAAAGCTTAGATTCTGTCTTCCAGCACCTTGTATATAATGCATGCCGCCAAAAAGGGTAATTCTTCTTTGCAGAAACACATTTGATACATTTCTAATTCTCAGAAATCTTTGGTTCTCTATCATTGTCCAAAAACTTGGAAGATCCAGAACCAAACATTAGAAGTAATTTGGAGACATGGGTACCTGCATTCACCTCCATTTTGCATTACTTTCATTGTTTATCTTCCTCAATCTAGGTAAATCAGCATTCAATGTTTTTTTTTCTGTACAATGTCATTACACTAATCTTCTGATGATAAGTGAATCATGTAACTGTTATTACTGCTAATCTGCTAATGTTTGGCTTATCTTCCTGCACTTCTCCAATTGGTTGTTCTACTAGAAAGAAAACAAAACATAATCTTTCTGTTTACCTTTTTATTCAAGATAATGTGAAGGAGGTTTCACTTTTTCATGCTTCTATGAAAAGAAAAATGAAGGACCCGACCTGACTTTTTGTGCCTTCAGGTTCAAGTCTTGCACAGACTCCGTTTTTTGAAGCAAACCAAGAGAACTCTGTACTGCAAAATCAAGAAGTTCAAATACCCTTCTTTTCAACATCAACATCTAGCACTCAATTGGACACAATCCCCATTGTGAATCCGACCACCCCAGGCGGCACAACAACTCCGACCCCGATTGTGAACCCACCATCGCCACCAGCACAACCAACCCCAACAGGACCGACCATAACCCCGACAACCCCAATAACCACAGGCGGGGGAAGTTGGTGCATAGCAAGCCCAAATGCTTCCCCAACCGCTCTGCAGGTAGCTCTTGACTATGCTTGTGGCTATGGAGGCGCGGATTGCTCAGCAATTCAAACGGGAGGGAGTTGCTTTGAGCCCAACACCATGCGGGACCATGCTTCTTATGCCTTCAACGACTACTACCAGAAGAATCCAGCACCCACGAGCTGTGTGTTTGGAGGAACGGCGCAGCTCACCAGCACAGACCCCAGTAAGAAAGATCATTACTTCGAAGTTTTTTAAATTCAGAACTAGAACCAAAACATAGGCAATGATCCATCTCCAATACTAAAATAAGAAAGAGAAACAAAACAACAGCAGTAGGTATTTGGTCATGATTGTTGCTCGCTGTTTCATTTCATTCTGAAAAACATCCGAAATTTTGTTTCCTATATGCTGACTTATAATGTTTAAATCCAAAAATGAATATTAAACATATCCCACTTTCAACTTGTCTCCTATCTAAAGAAGATTTTAACGTGCGAACTAAATTTCCATCTCGGAAGATGAACAACTCAACATCCTCATAAACTGAATATTCATTTCTCGACTTGAAATGTGAACATCTCTTTTCTTGACAATTGCAGGTAGTGGAAATTGTCGCTACGCAGCACCAAGATCAACGCCAAGGTAAATATTAAATAATTCCCTTCGTTTGAATCTGAATTTCGCAGAATAGGAAAGGAATCTCATCTTACTTGTTTATGTGAACGCAGCACAACAACACCAATCAATCCACCGATGAATCCAACTCCGATGCCGCCGGCAAACCCAACCATAACCACACCAACACCGACTGACACAATGCCTACCGATACGCCGCCGACCGATACCACACCGACCGACGCCGGTAGTTACGGCTCAGAACCATCAGACACAGCAAGCTCAGCGATTTCCGTCACGAACTTCTTCTCTCTCGTACTCATGGGGTTACTTCTTCTGGCAAATTGCATGTAAGAGGAAGCAGAAAGCAACTCGGATCAAATCTTATTACAATCTGCAGACCGAGAAGGCATTTAGATTTTTTTCTGCCGTGTAACGTTTATATGAAGGAGTTCACGGGGCACTTGGGGGGAAGGATTAGTGTTTGGTTACTAAGAAAATGGTGGGAAATGGCAGGAAAATTATCTAGGGTTTCAGCTCTAGTAGTCGTAGAATAAATTTCTAGCCTATATCTACATTTAGGACTATAATCTCTCAGGGAGCTATACGTTCTCCAATTTAGTTCAATCCACTTTATTGAGTTCATATTCTTTAAACGAATGAATGATTGAAAAATCACCAAATAAAAAAGTCTGATATAACATTCTAATTAATTTAGAAAATAGACAGGCGTGTGTTTGAGCCAAATTTTTTTCAAGGCTAAAATTTTCTAACATTTTTCTATTTTATATATATGATATATTTTTAGATATATTATATATGATATTTTGAGTCTAAGAAATTTAGGAAAATAGGTTAAAAAATAAAACATTAAAAACTTAAATATTTCATACATTTGAAGGAGACAGAGGCATGTTTGGGATCACTCTGAGAAAAAATTATTTTGAAATAAATTATTCTTTTTTTTAGCGTAACAATTTAAAATGTATTT
Source organism: Telfairia occidentalis (assembly GCA_026257165.2). Classification (NCBI taxonomy): domain Eukaryota; kingdom Viridiplantae; phylum Streptophyta; class Magnoliopsida; order Cucurbitales; family Cucurbitaceae; genus Telfairia; species Telfairia occidentalis. Next base: position 427,913 of record JAOANK020000077.1, read on the forward strand.
AATATATTTTCTTAACTAATTTTAGATAATTAAAAGTACTTTTTTTTAAATCTTAACAAATAAAATGCACTTTAAAAAATTAGATTAATTTAAAAGTTATTTTTAGATAATCTATTTCTTTGGTCTTTCTTTAAAAATAACTTTTAAATTAATCTACTTTTTTTAAAAATACATTATATTTGTTCAGATATAAAAAAAACCACTTTTAATTATTTAAAATTAGTTAAGAAATTATACTAAATATATTTTAAATTAATAATTTTTTAAAAAACGCTTGTATAAAAAAAATTTATTTCAAAATCATTTTTTTCCATAGTAATGTCAAACAACCCGTAACACCTCTTCTTTTCTTCTTTCTTGGGTCCTCCACACTCATTGAAGATTTATTGTATTTTGAAGGAAAAACAAAAAAAGGAAAAAGACTATCTTTTAGGTGTTAACTAACTACTACTTCTTGTACACTTTCATGTACTTTAAAATCTAATTGCTATAAAATTTAATAAACAACGTATCTATGTAATCACGCTTTCTTCAAAAAAATTTATTTGTATTGGTCTCTATTGAGTTTTAATTTGTCTTCATTAACTCACACCGTCTTAAGAAGTAAATATGATTAATAGAACAGAATGTGATTAATTTGAAATGCAAAAAAAAAAAAAAAAAAAAAAGGGATTAATCTAGTGTCTTCAAAATACTCTGGCGGTTGAAGAGCGACAACAGTAAAATTTCACATAAAATATTTGTGTTAGAGAACATTATTTAATGATTCTAATGTTTCTAATCATTAACTGTACATTAATCACAATCGCAAGGCGAAATCAGAACATAACTTCAACACCTTAACTCCACATTTGTTGAACTAAAAAAATTCTAATCAAAATCTTTCTTCAACCATCCAATATTTAAAGTGTAATATTGAAAGACCAATCCAAACATAGTTTAAGTGGATAGGTTGAATTTCCATTGAACTAAAAGACAAAGAATTATAATATTAAAAGAAAATCTATAGTTTGTGAACATGGTTTTTAGGATGAACTCTAAGAATATTCATTTCTATCGAACATCCTTTTTCTTGTCTAAAAAAATACATATAAATATCCAATATTCTAGTGAAATATCGACATATCCACCCTGAATGAAAAACATTTCTGTACCCAATGATATTGTTAACCCTGAATGAAAACACAGTTTACAAAAGAAAATTCTCATCCTAAATTACATGAACGTTTGCTCAGCAGAATGATTTTATGATTTCAAAACACAATATCTTAGTAAATTTCCCCTTCACAAGGAAGAGGAGAAGATAACCATAGTTTAGACTAACAATTTACCAGATTTTTTACAACACGCTGTTGTTTACATAGCGGAACAGAATAACACACATATATATATCATTTCATTCCACATTTATTGATACAACTTACATGATTCAACTTTCAATAAATTCATAGAAAATGCAATTCATTTCGTCTATCAAAAGGTATTCGAACATTAACATGATTGTAAAAGGTTTGTGACAAATTACATCTTTCATCAACACTAATCTTCAGCAGCAGAAAACATGAGGAAGCAATATATACAGTTTAGAAAGTACATTAGAAATAAAATTGCATAATTTGTCACATTCAATAACTAGGAGAGTTTTTAAGTCCAGAGGGAGAGAGAATATTACAAAGAGAGCTGGGATCTGCTAAACTAATCATCCTACAAGGGAGTTGCCAGTGCATTAGGCAACAAATGATGGGGCAATAGAAGTGAGACATCATAGGAATCTACTTGTGTTCAGAACAGAATATTACATTGATTCCTAAAGAACATTGATGACAATTTCTAAAATGGACTTAGATTCAGAATATTAAAATAGGAAGAGAATTTCCTTTTAAAACGATCTGAGGAAGGAAAGAATTATCAACGTACCTAACATTTTCCCATATGGAGAAATTTAGAAACTGCCCTTCAAAAACCCTGCAGAGAAACCATAAAACTTCTTATAGCATAAAAGACAGCGAGCGATTATCATCTATCAATAAGCTAATCATGCAACCCAAATATTTCGAGAAATATCCCTTCTCCTCGTAGAAGCATATATATCAAAAACATTCCTTCAGCGGGAACACCTTTTCCTGAAACAGGAATAGAAAGTTATGAGCGGCACTTCTTCCTCATCGGGGTCACCAAGATTAGCTGTGTCAAGCTGGAAATAGCAGCTAATACACATTGGTCCTATAAATAAATTAGGTTCATTTTGAATTCAACTTACGTCCCCTCAAATTAACGCAATATGTACTTCCACAGTTTTTTTTAAGGAAATTTTCGTTAAACTAAAATATTATCGCGGATAAAATATGAATAACAAAGATTGGCATGTTAATAAATGTTAGCATTATGCATAGTATAATATACCAAGGAAAAATAGGTACCATTCTCTTCAATACCAGTGTTCTTTTCTTCTTCTCCCCCTCCTTTTTCATTTTTTTTTCTTTCCTTTTTTTTTTGGTTGAGCTGCCCCAGGAAGCGCTGGGCGAGGCGATAGCAATTTACAATCATGCTATGATCAGGCTGGACTTCATCTTCTTCTTTTCTTTTATCTTTTCTTTTATCTTTTCTTTTTTCCTTTTTCAATATATAATAACCCCCTTAACTTCTATTTCCTTCATGTATAGGATCTATAACGTGCAATGCTGCAGAATTATTATACATGTAGAATAACACTCGAGTGAAAGTCAAGAAGGGGCAAATTGGTATGAACTAGCAATAAGATGAACTGAACGCAGATGTTAGACGAACTGGAATTACTCAAGTTATGAGTTGTAAATATATAACAAGTAATCAAAGTCTTGGAAGATCTCAAGTCAGGATGTTGAAAGGTTTCCTATTTCACAGGCATGAAGCATAGTTAATTGTAAAGAAGTAAGAACACTCTGTTCAAAGCACTAATCAACGTCTATTCAGTACTGAAACAAAGAACTACATTGAACTTGAATATGTCCATGCTTCAATCCCAACAGAAAAGAATAAATTAATTAAAAGAAATGACGATAAAAACAAAGGATTCCATAACTTATGCAACGAAATAGATATCATAATATGAACAAAGATAGTGGTATGTTGTGTTCAATGGTTTGATTTGTGATTGCTTTCTGGTCTTTTCTTGAGTAGCTACATTCCCTAATCAGTCATATACCTCATGGTCTCTTTTATGCCACTAAATCCCTTGATCTCTTAAACGTTATTATGGAACTTCCACTTGACTTCAAAAGTATGACAACTACAAGGCTTAAGGCTTACAATATATTTAATATCAAAGTCCATGGATTCAAATTTAAAGTCTTGATAATTTTATTAAACCAAGGGTCTACATTAATTCAGCAGACACGACCTAGCATTCTCCTATAGGCTCTACATTAATTCAGTAGACTTCCAAGTTCCCACTATTTTGGAATATGCCAAACCATAACCTTGTACACGCAACTTCAGAATTTGTTGTCTTCAGTCTTACAACACAGCCTTAAACTATAATAGAAGCCTTGTTTCGAGAACTAACTCTACAGCAAGTGTACATGATTTGGGAAAATTTCAGGTTTAATGACTTTGTTACCTTATATAGTATCAAATAGAAGAAAGTCCAAGTCTGAGGTTCCAAATTCTAGTTAGTGAAAAGGACAAAGATTGAAATCTAATAATTAAAAGAAAGGATTACAAAACGCCAAATAAAATTAGATAACACTGAGAAAAATGGCATGGGAGAAAGCAACAGCCTGCAAGAATTATATTGCACAACAATAAAATTCACATACATTCTTCTCATATATGACTGCGCACATAAACTGTACAATAAAATAAAAGAGACATTCCCTAGACCTAACTTCACCAAAAAATGAGAAAAAGCACACTTCAGTCAGCGAGAGAAAGAAAAGGAAACAAGCACCTAGGTCTGACTCAACAAAGACAAACAAGTTTATTCAATAGTTAATCATCTTGAGCTCAAAGATGAGAGAGAGAGAAGCATCTAAGATTAGAAGCTATTTTTTTTTCTGAAATAGAGAGAGGACAAGGAGCCACCACATTCAAGAACAACAGAATAAGAAATACGAAGGGCTCTTATTCCTTGTTACCAAATCTCCGGGCAATAATAGGGCGGACATCATCAACATCAACCAGGGTCTCCAAAAAGGGAAGTAATGAAATTAAGGCAGAATCCAAGGGATCATCAATCCAACTCTTAATAGGAATACCGTTGTTCACTTGTAATCGAAAAACCTGAAATGAACAGAGATATGCTTAGATACTCACATATAGAGTTTCTTTTTTTTTTCCTTCAATTTTCTACTTCCACATTTGTAAACTTGCATTGCATTATAGACCCGCTAATTCTACAATCCCCCTGGCCCCCTTCCTCTCTCCTTGCAATGGTAACTAACTTGCTACAGTAGCTTCTATCAGGAACACCAGATCACAAAGTTTTTTGCAAACTAACTAGCAAGAGAAAAAAGGGAATTTTTTCTTTTGTTTGTGCCGTCATCTATTCCAAGTTTATATTTCCTTCAAGGTAAAATGAAAGCTAAAATAAAGTAACAACTCCTGAATCATGAAGATCGCTACTCATCCATTCTTTTTAAGTATTTTCTTCAAACAAACATTAACTAAGAATTCCAAAAAACATTACATTATCTTTCTCTAACTCTCAGTATATACTATCATGCCAAGACGTAGAGTCAATAATAATAATCATCTTCAATAACACTTAAAAAGAGAGAGTGTTGTTGTTAAACGTGTGAGCTAAGAAGCACGGGCACTCCAAAATGGGAGGAGTGTCCGTGTCAGACACGTATCGGACACATGTCCGATACGTGAAATTACATGTCCTATTATTTATTTATTTATTTTATTTTCGGACACATTATAGATACACCACGGAGACTTCTCGAACACGTTTAAGAATTTTTTAAATAAAAATATAGATAACAAACAAGCTATGGACACTTCTCCGAACACTCTATTGGGTTGTAAACTTTGTTTTGTGGGTTGAATTTGTTGAATAATATTTTTATAGTTGAATTATTGTAAAAAAACTTAGACATTTTATACTTTTTCAGTGAGGTGCATTTCATTTTCTATGTTAACTTTACCTCTTTTATCTATTATGAAGTAATAAATAGATGCATATAAACACATATATCTAAAAAATAAATAGATAAATACGTATTCCGAATGTGTCCGTGTCCTACGTTTCTAGGAACTGGCATATCGCTGTGTCGTATCGTGTCCCGTGTTCGTGTCCGTGCTTCTTAGTGTGCAAGTAACCCAACCCATCTCTAAAGTCCACCATTTGGGAGTCACATTAACTTCAGCTTATAAATCTGATAACTAACCTCATAATATACATACTTTAAATAATTTTTAAAAATAGTGCATGTAAAAAGAGAGAGAGTTGAGGAGTCCAACCACATGGCAGTTCATCAAAGACATTAGACGAGGCTAATTGCCGTACCTGTGGATAATTATCTATAATGACAACTTTTGCTAAATCAATGCCTAAAACTGTCAAATCCTTGGTGTAACATCCATCTGAAAAAATGCACGATTCACGATAAAGTCGACGTGAGATAATACAATTATCTGGGTCCAGTTTGTTGAGAACTTGTTCTGCATAAATACTTTGACTGGCGGTAAAGATAACAACTTCAAACATCTCGGCAACACGATCCAGAAATATTTGAAGATATGGCCTCCGTTTAACATATACAATGTGCTCTTTCATGTTCAAGCAAACAGTAAAGCGGAAGTCAGCATCATCTTGCGGTTCCAATGTAGAGTGAACTAGGGTTTCTGCAAATATAGAAGACATTTACATTATATTCCAGTTAGAAGATCAAAACAGGATTTAGAGGGAAACTAATCACGAAATAAACATACTGAAAAACTAAGAAAAACCCAAACAAACTATTTAAATGGCTCCTCTTGAAAGCAAACTCAAATTTTGCATCTCAGTTATTGATTTAGAAAATTTTAAACAATAATAATTTGACAGACAAAGTCATCCACCAATACAATTCACTCGTGCAAGGCTTAATAGGGAGATGAGATAGTAGTCGGTCAGCTGTTAGCTACTGGTTGAGGCGTACAGAGCTTAGCCGGTTGAGGTGGTTATATTTAGTGGAGGGAAGGCTGGATTGCATGCATAGTATGGTGGAAGTGAAAAAAAGGGTAAAAACTATTAAGAAAAATAGAGAGAACAAGTGTCCCAAATTCCCGCGATGTGTTCATACAATCATTAAAATTTGACAGATTCGTAGCATAATTCTCAAGCAGGCAGGAGTAACCCAAATTCCATAACTTAAAAATATTAAATACCAAAATGAAATGTGCAAACATATACCAGACAAAGACATTAACACATATATACATGATTATACACATATAAACAAGAGTAACCAGTAGGCATGGAGATAGACCCTCTATTTTGAATTGGGTCTCGATGTGGGACACATGTCATATACAAACATGCTTGGTTGTGCTGCAACCACTTTACTTTAGAATGTCCCATTTAATATTATTATTCTTTAGGATACGCTTAGAACACAAGCGGGCACATTTTCTAGAGAACAACAATAGACATTTTTATCACCTGCAATCTAATATTATACTAAGATATTCTAATCATAGAAGTTAATCAATGAAGTTATGGAAGGTTAATGACATCTGTAAGGAGAACAGAAGAGCAAAGGTAAATCAATGTTCAATCCCTTATCTTTCATACTAAAATTTTATATCTTCTGGCTATAGGGACATTGCAACAAGATCTTCAGGCTATAAATGCATTGGATATTATCTTTCGTAAATCAAGATGCGTATTCCTTTTCGTTGGTCAGGTCCGGTCACTGTCCAAATTTTTTTTTCCCAAACTGAAGCCTTAAATATGCCACAGCTTTCCACATCATTTTACAAGGAAAGGAACTAGTTTCAAATGGGTCATGATTGTCTATCAGATATTTTTTTGATGGAGTATCTAGTGTTTCAAAATATGGTTATGATTGCAGGAAAAGATGCCCGAGGAACTAGCAGCAGAATCCACGATCTAGATCAGAGGAAAACAAAGCAAGGATGAGTCCTAAATCTCTCCCATTTAAGCTCCCATGTAACTCGCCATTCCAAAGTATAAGGTTTGAAAAAAAGTGTACTGATTAGCTACTTCAAAATTTCATAGCGTGTAACCTTTCATATGATTTTAACCCAAAGTCAAAAAGGACACGTGAACAAAAATTTCAATAATTCAAAACATGTGCAGTGCAGGTATTGCAGATTAGAGTTTTCTTTTTCAAATGCATATGCAATATCTCATAATCCTCAGAAAGACAAATATAGAATGCAATTCTCTTACCATCCAAATCAAGTACAAGGGTCACGGCCTTTTTTTTCCGATTATCATAGGGCAATATACTGGGCTGAAAGTTTGATATCACATCTGACAGTTCCGGTAAATTTTTTATGAACAACTGGGGATCAAAACACTCTGTCTGATCTGAGTCGGAACCAACGTTGAATTCAAGGCTCAAATTATTCCTTTGATCAATTACTCGGTACAAACTAGAATTACCAGAACTGATGGATGATTCTTCAAAAAATTTAGCATCATCAGAATTGCTGAATTTCACAGTGTCCTCAAGGAAAGGCAGTATCATATACTGGTCAGCAACATCAGTAAATAAAGTCGACGGAGTATATTTGTAGTCATGAAAATAATTGATGTCGCCAATCTCATCATTTCCACTTAAAGGTAAGTTTGCAACAATCATGTCAGAAATAAAAAAATCTGATATGTCACAGGTTTGATTGTCATGTGAACTTCTGTTATTTATCCCTTCATCAGTTTCCATTCCCGGTATATCAGGATCAAGTTTGTTCCCTGCATAATACATAAGCAGACAAACAGATAAAACTATAACAAGGGTATATTCCATGTCTCAGGAGGTAATCTACTTTTCCATCTTCCAAGTGTCGCCAGAATATATAATTACAAGGACATATGACAAAGCCGAAGTTCATCAAAGAAATGAGAACATGAACAGCAGCATGCTGGTTTTTTGAAGATATCTAACTTCCAATTAATACCTGGATTGTGTTCGATAATAGGATGGCACTGGACTTCGATGTTATTCAAAATAGGAGAAAAAATTGTCTCTATTTCGGACGAGTAGGTTGAGGTGCAATCCTGTATATAATAATAATAATGATTGAAAAAAAAAAACAAAAATGACACTTCACAATGATAAACTAAAATAAACCTTTAAAACTACCCCAGATAAACGGTATAAACAACAAACAAGAGGAGAAGAAAAGTCATGTTGACGGTAGGCACAGACTCACCAAATTAAAGGAAAACTACACTAGCCCTTCCCAAAAATATAGGATTTGGGAAACGATCTTCATTTCCCGTAAATCCCTACGTATAAGGAAAAACTACACAGCCTTCAAATTTTACTCTTATTTTATTCAAATACACAGCACAATTTTTTTTTTTTTTTTAATTTTTGGCATTATTACCCATACTCCACAGTCTGAATTATATAAAATCCTCGAGTATAAATTGTTAAAGAAGTTCTTCAAATGATCTTATGACCCAGATATTCACTAAAAGTCTGGTTGTGTTATGAAAACCCCATGCACATATTAATCTAGGCAATAATGTTCCCATTAAGAGTGCTCACAATTTGGAGGGTGAAGTATCAAAATATGTATTCGCAGTTGATTCTTTTAAGAAAAACGTGTCATACCATTCCATTCATATCTGCAGCATTGACTGAAAAAGGTGCTTCCCTCTTCAACTCAAACGCTTCCCCGTGCCTCTTCAATTCAGAAGTTTCTTTGTCAATGAACTCCCGGTGATTAATGGCTTCCTGATTTATATTGCTCTTAATAGATTCTGTGTTCAGAGAAGCTGCACAAGAAAAAATATTAGTACCCAAAAAGAAAAAAGGAACATAGAGATGCAAATAATATTGTTTGATATGGATTAAAAAGAGTTGATTTTCTGAGAAAATTTCTATTCCTTCTTGGCTCTATGATATTAACGTTCCTTCCAGAACTTTGGGAGGGGGAGAAAATGATTCAAAATGGCAGCTTCACATAAGAACATTTTAATCATTTACAATACCTCGTATACATATTTATTTTTTGGATAAGAAACCTTGTAGAGATTTTGATAGGTTTCAGGAACAAGAAAAATAATACTTCATAAATCCATATGAAGAAAAATAACACCATGTTTACAATTTTGAAGTCAAATGATAGGAAATATCAAATTGCTATTTTTTATCCTTAACGAAATTATATGTTTCATTATATGTGATTCTTTGTTCTAAATTATGGCCGAAGATTAAGATTATACTAATGTGTTGGTTTAAGATGTTCGTAATTAATATTGGATAAAAGCATATCATCTCTCTGACCAAGAAGTCATGAATTCGAATCTCCCTCACCCTACATGTTGAACTCAAAAAAAATAAAGATGCCCATAATTAATAATGCTTCCTTTTGTAACTTCACACTTCCAAGTGATCGAGCATTTGTAAATATTTGAATAATAGACAAAGGTAGTGAATTAAAATATAAACTTGGAATGTCATGGCGTAGTACTTGTTGGATCACTTAGCTATGAATGTACAGAGAACAGAGCACACAGGTTACAAATAGTTAAATTATCTGATTTCTCCCACATGTTAAAGAAAAAAAGGGTTGAAAAAGCCTTGACATAAGATGCATTATACAAACTATGAATGTAACCAGCAATATATTTTTTGAAAAATAAAGTAAGATAAAATTTAAATTAAAAAGGAAAAAGAATGAAAGAGAAGCTATCAGTTATTTACCCTCCTGACATTTTGTAATACAGCCATCAAATTTATCTCCCTCTTCGGAAACTCTCAAATGACAACAAGCTTTTTTAGAGATGACACTAGATTTCTGACAAACACGAAGACCATGTTTTTCTCTCAGGCAGCCTGGGCTTGACTTGGCCTTCATTTTTATTGATGGCATTTGTCCTGTACTTTTGAAATGTACCACTATGTTGGTTTAAGAACATCAGTGGAAAGCACACCTCTATAACACAAAAGTCGAGACCATAAGTATCCAAAGATAAAAATCCTATATATCAGTAGACAGAGGCTGGAGCAACCGTCTGAAATATGTATTTAAAATGAAACAAAATCTAAGCAACGGCTCCAAAAGGGAAATAAAATTGTCAGTACTTCACAGCTCGAGGCTATTTCACACCCAATCCAAAGCAAAAACATCAAAGGCGTAGCAAAGCAAAAAATAAATATTTAATTACATAAATTTCAATAATGCATAAACTTGTTGTGGCATGGGACGAAAGCATCATTAGAAAGTGACAACCATGATAGGCGACTCTTCCGCAAGAGAAAAATCTATAATCATGAAGAAGCAACTAAATATTCTAACTACAAGCAAAAGCCAAAACTTTAAGATGATGACGCTCCTTTTCTTAATGTAGAATTTGTGCAAGAAATAAATACCAACAAATCTTAGTATCTAATAACTAATAAATAAATAAGACCGAGAATAAAAATAGGCAACACAAAATTCAGATCATAATATGAAAATTAAATTATTTAACATAAAAAATAAAATAAGTAAAATTGAAGTTCAGAATTGCTATTGATAACTAATATTACAATAAGTCGCAATAAATATTCTTTCAAAATCACAACCAAAAAAAATAAAACAAAATAAAAACATGTGAATTATCAAAATATTTCAAGCTCTAATAGCAAAACACTGCATAGATTCCGGAAAGCAGTGTCCCTAAGATTAAAGACCAAAATCAAGGCAGTCAAGAAACAAGAAGAATCTTGAAGTGACCCTCAGAGCAATTAAAGTCAACCAAACCAATTTCGTCGCAGAGCTGGCTTAGAAGGTAAAAGGGAAAGAACTCAAAAGCAAACTTGAAACTAAACCATGTGAAGTTAAACCCTAGCGAGTTTCAGATGAGTGGAAGCCATCATCCTTCAACCAAGACCAAGCAAAAAGGAAGAAGAGAGAGAGAGAAACAGAGAGTAGAGACAGCAAATTGAGCATCCATAATTACGAATTGGAGTTGAGCAGAAAGGAGAAATCAGAGATGGAGTAAGAAAGAGAGAAGAAAATCCAAATACCTGTGAAGAAACTGAGTCCTCCTCCTTCTCCTCCTCTCTCCCTACCCTCTCTCTCTTCTTTCTCTCTCTAAAAGTTTTCAAGGAATGGTCAGAGAGACGAAAAGTGGTAGAGTTTTGGGTCTTATAGACGGCTGTGATGGAGGTATTTCTAAAATGGTTGGACCGATAGAGTTCTGCCACGTGGCTA
>JAOANK020000077.1:440926-452177 GCA_026257165.2 Telfairia occidentalis
TTTCCTTTTATAAGAATGCTGGTTAAAGAGAAATTCATAACCGTTATCCATATTGTAACCGTCGACACCAATAATTGTGTTTGACGTTTCATATGTTACGGATCTCGAACCTATCACGTTTGGTAATTAGGTGGCCGACTAAGTTAAGGTTGGTTTAGCGACCCCTTCGAAGGATGGACATAACTAGGGTCTTGTTTGGCGCCAACCCCCTTGAGGATGGCCCTAGCCTTGGTCCGACCCCCTTGAGGATGACCTTGGCTGACCCCTTTAGGGGATGACATTAGCCTCAAGCAACACCTTTGAGGATGGTCTTGGCCGACCCTCTTAAGGGGTCAGCTCGGCTTGGCCACCTCTTCCCTAGAGAGGTCGGCATGACCGATCGCCTCTTCGTTGAGGTGGTCGGCTTGGCTCGACCAATCGCCTCTTCCTCGAAGTGGTCGGCTCAACCAACCACTTAGTAGACTACTAAGCCTCCTTTCTTGAGTTAAACTTAAATTGGGTCTGACCTTTCAAAGGCTAATAGAACTAGCCTACTTGGGCCAAGCTTCTCTCGGTTCTAAGAGATCGGTCCTAGGCTTAGCCTTTGTTAGACTAAATCTTCTTTAATATTTCTCTTTATCTCTTTATCTCATTTTGCCTACCTATAACATTGGATATTTCAAAAACAAAAATGTTATTTTTTTAAAATATATTTTTGTAGATTTTTAAAGTTTAGCCCTCCAAACCACTTCTTTCGCATCAAGTTAGGTCAAAATTGAAAAAAAGTAAGGCCAAAACTATTTTCCTAATTTGTATTATATTTCAAAAATTCCTAAAAAAACACCCTAACAAGAACAAGGAAAAAGAACGGAAGGAATGCCTGCAAAAAAACTTCTGCATCAAGAACAAGGAAAAAAAACAAGAGTGTTGTATTCTCTTCTCTCATAACAAAAAAAAATCAATCTTTTTTTTATACTTTTTCATATTTCATAGAAATCGCGCTCCAACCATTAAATTCTGGTCCAACCTTAGAGGTAAAAGGACATGAACTCATCCTTATTGTTTTCTACAAATTCTTGGATTCCCATCTAGTTTGAACTAGCATCTCCCTTGTCATTTCCTTTTTGCCTAGGGTGTGGCTCCCCTCAAAGGTATGTTGAACGTACGAAAAATTATTTAGAAGTTCATCAATTCTTAGCACTTCGCGATAAATTTCGAAAACCTGTAGACCATAGTTTTTGTTTCTGTTAGTCACTTTTCTAATTCCCTTACCAATCATTTGCTCTTCCACTCGTCGGAAAATGATTTTTGCAAGAGCATAAATGCATCCTCAAATAACTTGGATACTGTTATGTAGAAAAATGAGATATGGGAACTTGACCCTAGTGCGCTTGCTCGGTTAGCTTTGAAAAGGTCAGGCCTAGTTTGAGTAAGCTCAGGCAGCCCACCAAGCAGAGCAAGTCAGTCAAACTGACCTCCCAAGAAAGAAACGACCTAGCCGACCACCCCCACAAGTGATTGGTTAGTGGCCGACGACCCTCCGAAGGAGGCCCATCAGAGTAATGGCATTGAAGGTTGGTCAAGTTTGGTAATAATATTGTTTTCGTTGGATATCTCAAAAACCAAAATGTTATTTTTTTTTAAAATATTTTTTTTGCGGTCAATCATTCTCTTTGATTTTGCCTTCCCTTTACTATCCTTTATCAAAATTGTACTGTTTTCTGTAAATTGCCCGATTCCCACCCAGTCGAACAAGTATCTCTATTATCATTTCTTTTTTGCGTGGGATGTGGCTTCCCTCAAAGATATGTTGAACGTATGAAGAACCATTTACAAGTCCATCAATTCTTAGCACTTGGCGATAAATTTTGAAAAACTACGAGTATAGTTTTGATATTTTGTTTCTGTTAGTCACTTTTCTAATTTCCTTACTAATCATATCGTGCATGCCTTTCCACTTGTCGGAAAGTGGTTTTTGCAAGAGTATAAATGCGTCGTTTAAGATTTTGGATACTATTATAGGTAGAAAAATGGAATGTGAGGAGGCAAAGTCTAGGATCAATCTCATATGAGTAGGCCGGCTCGGTTGGGTTTGGAAAGCCCAAAACTAGTTTAAGCTCAGCCCAAGAAAGAAAGTTCATGCAATCCACCACGAGGAGGTCGGTTAAAGAAATGCAGGAGTGATGAACCCCAACCATACGCTAAACTCGACCACAGTGACCCCCATGGGGGAGGGGTTGGCAGCGGACCACCCTCCTCTTGGAATATCGAGGCATTGAAGGCTGGTCAAGTTTTGCAACAATTTTGTTTTACTTGAACATCTCAAAAATAAAAATGTTAGTTTTTAAACATATTTTTTAGATTTTTATAATTTAAAATTTAAGTTTGTGTGCTTCTATTTTTGCCCATATTTTAATTTGTTTTTAAGAAGTATAAATCAAAGCAAAATTGGTTTTCAAGACTTAATTTTCAAAAATAAAAAATAAAAACAAAAACAATATTAAACACGACTTAAGAAATTTATTTAAAAATTACATTTGACTTATAACTACTTTTGTTTTACACCTCAATCTCAATGGCTAAGCATGTTTTACACCTCAATCTCAACGGCTAAGCATGAAGGGTTAAATTATTAAACAATAAAACAATGGAATAAACTTATGAAACGACTCAATTTGACTTAGTGTGACTAGTGAGTTCATTCATATTTATGATACTTAAGGAATGTGAGGCAGAGCAAGTTGAACAAAGTACCTCTTATAATCTTATAATATAATATTTGTGGTTATTCCAAATTAACTTAATGACTATGATATATTTTGAATTTTATGTATTGGGTTTATATGAACACCAACGCAATAAATCAAACTAATTGTATTTCATTCTAATTCATTATTGTTCGTTAAGTTTCTTAACAGACTATAGCAGTGATTTGGATTCCGTTGATTTTATTGACCTCAAATGAGACATTCAATTTTTTTTTTAATTCAATAATTGCGAGATTAAGATATCAAATCATCGATTTTTATAATCATAGTGGCATTAAACTATTATCGGATTGGCAGACATTCTATGAGCAATAGTATATATATAATCTTTTGGTGGTTGGTTTCAAAAAAAAAAAAAAAAAAAAAAATCTTTTGGTGGTTTAGCATAACAGTACATGCCATCCAAAAGTCTTCCTGCATTCATAAAGAAAGCAAATGCAGTGAGCAATGTTATAAATACAAGCAACTTAATTTCTATTTCAAAAGCTGAAACAAGTTTTTCAATAGTGAAGGAAAATGTATCTGTTCCACAAACCACTATACAATTGTGTGGTTCCTCTCAAAATTAATTCCCAACCAAACCAAAAAACACAATCGCCTGTGTATATATACATTGTGTTTGCCATTTCTCAACCCCAACATTTAGAGGAAAGGTAAAAAGAAGCTCCAAAAAGTGCAGGAGAAATCATGAACCAATTCAGTGCATAAACAACAACGGGCAGCCAAGACCAAATACTGTTTGGGCGACACGGATCCAGCTGCTCCATCTTCATCCAAATCTTCCTGTCAAAACACTGCAGAAAGCACATTATATTTAAAATCTCCAAATGTTTTTTTCTTCCTAATCCACATGTTCCTGATATATGTACTTGATTATGTACTCAGAGTTAGTAATTCAGCAGCTAAAGATCTAGGCTGAGGGCGAGTATAATATCGTCGGGTTTAGCATTCTTCAGTCCTCTCATTGACGCTGTAATTCAGGGGACTTCTCGAAGAATCACCGAAAGAAAGCGACTCGTTCATCCCCCAGATATTGACGCCCAGATTGGCAGGTGGCAGATGTTCTTGGAGGATCTGCAAAATGACATGATGACGTTAATAAGCAAAGACCACATTATCAGTATCATATGTCCCAACCATGCTTAAAAACTGTCACACCAAATCTCAAAGGATGGACCTTTGAGAACTTTATGTCGAAAAAACGAGACTTGCTCTGGTTTAAAGCAGAATGGAGAATGAGTTTTATCAGCTTTATATGTTCCATCATGTTCACAAATGACCAAAATATATATATTTTTTTCGTTCATTAAACTGAATTGGTTATATTTTAACTTTTGACCTGATTTCCAGCCTCTGGACCCTCCGAGTGAAAAAGAATGGGGCGGCATCGCTTATCTTCGTTCATTAAGCTGGAGTTCTGAAAATGACTCACGAGAGCCGCCTTTCCTTGAATTCGAGCGTATGCCAAGGAAGCAACTTTCTCACTATTGAACTTCTCCCATCTCTTTCCATTGAAAGCCTGCGCAGAAAAAACTAAAATATTTAATATACTGCAGACTACAATCTAAAATATATCGTGATGTTGAAAAACAAAACCTCATAAAATGATACTATGTGTTGAGGAGATAGCATATTGATGAAAGCATAGCCTACGTTGCATTTATTCTGCACAGTTCAAACAAAGAGCCAGTCGGTTGCTTTCATGTGAAGAAAAATAGTTAAAAGAACGAGTTCTTGTTTTAGTTCAATCCCAACATTCCAAGACAGTTCAAAGTTACCTTAAAATCAATGGGCAAATAGAGAAAATCATAAGTACCCCTATGATTTTCATCAATGGCAGTTAATAACATTTTTGATGTGTACCTGTGGGGTGAGAATCATTTGAAAACATTTATCAACAGTAAATATATATATGCAAAGCAAAGGGCAGGGAGGGTGAAGAGCTAGTCTTATCTTACTTATTGGGAATATTTTTTATCATCAAGGTTGTCCGAGCATCGTCCCCACTCTTAATTTTTTCCAAGTCGAGCTGAAACAGCTTCCTACTGTCTATCTGATTTCCATTATTCTCAATCCACCGGCTTCTGCCACGCTCATTCAAACCATCCACGCTGTTCGGAAGCAGTCCTAAAAATGGAACACTACCTGATAACCTTGGGTTCAGCACAGATGAAGACATCATTTGAAAATTCGAAGGGTGATTTTCAGACATGTTTCTTGGTATGGCGATGGTTGCATTTACAGCTGCATGTGGACTAGAACCTAAACCGCTGAATGCAAAGGGGCCCATCAATGAAGTATCTGGTGACTCGGGAAAATACCCAAAGTGCCTCTCCGATGGGACACCGGACGGAGCAGATCCAACATGATGTGAGTGGGAATTTGGAGTTGAGTTGAAGAAAGAAGTTTGCCGGCCAGGAAAGGGAAATGTCTGACCATTTCCATGGGATAAAAGATGATGGTTTGCATATGATCTTGACCAAGGAGAAGAACTTGAGGACTCTGAGTACGAATTCTGACTCCCCCAAAATGTTTGTGGACAGGATAACGTTTCCACGCTAGATCCACTCGATGTTGGAGGTCTAAAGGAGGACATGGTCTCATTATAGTGGCTTGGTTTTGGCTCGGGAAATGAATGGGATGGTTGAAAGGCAGCCATGTGCAATAGATTTATATTGGCAAATGGATGCCCCATACTGTTGTCCCTTCCTTGGTCCTTGCCAATAGGAGGAACCTTCACAGTACTTCTTGTCAGTTTAGGAAGAACTGAAGCTAATCCAGGCAAATGGTTGCCACCTGTTGGGCTCATGGATGTAAAACCAGGAAATTTACTAATACTTCCCATGGAACTAGGTTTAATTGAACCATTGAATGACATCCATTTACCTGTCACAGATGCTAAAATAGTTGGACATGGAAAAACTTTGTGCAGTAAATAAAAAGTACAAATACACAATAACGAAATATCTGTGTGAGTGATGGGAGGAACAATTAAAGGTACCCTACCTGGGGGAGAATTGATAACCGGTGAACCAACTTGGTGTCGGAAACTCCACAAATCATCTTGTTCAAGTTCTTGATTGAGTTGCAACATCAAGCTGGAAGGATTAAGATGACAGAACAATAATTTCAGAACGAACGAAATGAAATATTAAGCATAAAAGCAACATAAACATTAATGAATTTAACTTTTCTAAAAATAAAGAAAATGATAATGAATCTTTCCAGAAAACAGAGTACACTGCATAAGAGTGCCACCCACAGCTCATAGTTATCACTGTCTCAAAGTGCATCTGAAAGTTTATTCAATTCCTGTGGGGAGCTACATATAAACAACAAATCTCAAAACGCGGAAAGCAAAGAATGAAGATGGTAAATTGGTTTATAACTGTCTGGTGCCATCCAAACCATCTAGATTTAACAATTTCCATCGAGCTAACCGAGTACCAGAGAACTTGGATCGATACTATTTGGATAAACTGTACATACTGGTCAGCTAAGTTGATCCAAGAGATTTAATACCTTCGTCATATTGAAGCTGATTATACCATCAAGTCATTTTTATTCTTTGTTTCTTTTTTCCAAGTTAGAAACTGAGTTTTCCATGAGTCAAGCAAGAAATTGGATGAATGAAAATACCATTTGCACTAACAAAATTTAATAAAATGGCAAGTACAAACCACTAACATCCACCCCTAAAACCATGCCTGAGCTAATACTAGACACGAGATGCCAAGAGAAAAACTCATTTGAAAGGTAATGTTATTATTGAGTGCTTACCTTGCTCATGGTTGTTTACTTAGCTTAATCAATCCCAAGTTAGGAGAAGAAGACTTCATTTATGATGTAAGTTGATGAGATAAGAACATAAGAGAAGGAGAAACAAACATAAAAATAAATGGTCTTGAATACATACTTCCTACGAGCTCCGCCAGGACGACTTGGTTCTAGTTTTATGCGTTTACCAACAATGTCACTTCTATTTAATGCCTTCAGTGCAGCTTCAGCAGCTCTAACATCATAATATTCAATAAACTTGTGGTGTCTCTTGTGCGGAGTTTCCCTTATCTGTTTTTGAAAATCGAATACCACATGTCAATAATCCTAAATCAAGAACTTGGAATAAACTGACGAGAAATATTTAAGAAGGGTTGGTAAAACAATCACCTCTTTGACCTCACCATACACCCCGAAAATTTGAAGAAGATCTTCATTGGGAATTGAGGGATCCAAATTAAAGGCTACCAAGGTTCCTTGATTTATATCTTTTTCAGATGGATTATTCTGTTGTACAAAGAAAAAAACCAGAGAAATGAATCCAACACTCAAAAACCAAATGAAAGATGAGATAAACTACGAACAATTGAAAATTTGCTCAAAACCTTGGGAATTGAGAAGTGAATGTCAAGTTTTCTCCGCCGTAGTGGTTTGTTTTGCAATGCGCGCATAGCAGTTCGAGCGGCACGAATGTCATAGTAAGATATCATCACAAAGCCCCTATGTTTACAAGCAGTATACAAAGTCCTAATATCGCCATATTGCTGCAAGCCAGAAGGAAAAAGGAAACAAAAAAAAGGAAGGAGGGGGAAAGCAGCATGATGATGGTATTAGCAATAGTTAAAAATCAACAATACTAGCATATCCGAACTTGTTCCAAAGAATAATTAACATTTATGTATGGATTTATAAATTAGTATGCGGTGAACAAATAATATAGATTATGTTGACGGGGGAATCCAAACGTTTAATATTTTGTACACTAGATAAACGAACAATTAGCTTGATCAATCTACACATCTACACACGAGAACTTTTTTTTCCCATTGTAAGCAAGATGGGAAAACTTACAAGAAAGTTGTTTCTAGCCAGAATTATGTGTCACTTGTCAGCAAGCATCATTTATGGAAATGAAAAAAAAGAAGATTGCATGTTTCCACTCAATTGTCATCCATTGTTCAAAAAAAAAAAAAATCTGTTAAACTCAAATTCAGATTGCTTCATGAGGCACATATTCAAAGAACAAGGAAATCAATTTAGTAAATATAATATCACAAATTTTATTTTTAATTCCACAATTTTCTTCCTTACTAAGTCTATTCTTCTTCATTCCCACTCCTGTTTGATACAGGGTCAACTATAGAATAAGGCAACTCCCAAGATTAGTTGTACAATATAATTCAATTAATGCAATGGAGCAAACACCAAGAAGCCCAAATACACACATAATTCTTTAGATTGTGCCATTTTAAGAAATATTCAGGCATGAATGTGCAATCATATAGCATCATGAATAAAATGAATATTATGATTTATGGCACATGATTTTTAAGTAAGATTTACACAAAATGCATCACCTCAAAGAGAGCTCTCAATTCCAAATCCTCAACATTACTATTAATGTTCCGCACAAACAATGTTCTTGACGGATGCTCTCCATAAGGATGTTCTCCAGCAACCGTTCCCGTGCCATTTGAAAAGGTATAAGGAGGCATCACACTTCCAACTACACTATCAGCTAAGCCTACCCTTGATGAACCAATGCTAACATTTTGTTGAGCATCTGTTTCCAACTCCAAGCCACCTCCACTACTGAAAAGATCATATTCTTCCAAGTCTTCAAGAGAGCTAGGCAAGCCATTCAGATCTAAATCATCCATTATACCGGCTAGAAGCTCATCCTCATCATCAGGAAGTAAGCTGCCAATTGCACGAGTTTCGATGTCTTCGAGCAGAGCATCCCCCTCCAGACTGGGGTTGAGATTCTTAAAGTGAGATGAGATGTCCTCGACAGAATGAATAGCAACTCCTTTGTCGATCATGTTTACTACATGTTGAGATTAAAGATGAAAGGACCTGAGTTAACTACATAAGACAAATTAAATTAGACAGTCGGTGACACTTACGCTTTTCATGTGGAAGAACTGGCAACGAGCTTGAGAATAGTGTAGTAACACTCGAAGCATGGAAGGCATCAGATTTGTGGAAATTACCCCATACATTTTCCACTTCTTTGGTTTTAGTCATGGCTTGACTATTAGAATGACCTACCACACATGATAAAAGAAAACAATTACTACACTCCTTTAACCATTCTTTTATAAAAACAGCGGTTTTGAAAGTTACCTGAAAATGAATGATGTGAAGGCTGCTTCTGCATCATTTTCTGATCTTCTCTACTTGAAATGCAATAAAAAGGAAATTTAGTGTACTTATTTTATTGTTAAGATTAAAAAAAAGTAGTTGACAAGTTCTCTGCCAAGAAGAATGGGAAACTATTCATTGTCATGATTGAGAGATATATCAAATACCCTATGCAGCGAAAGTTTTGCAATCTACAACCAAACCACAATAGGTTTTAATAGCTGACCCTTAAACAGACAGAAGGTCCTAGCATTCACGATACAAATTAACAGTCAGGAATCAAGAACATTAAGAAGTATACATGACTTCCTGGCGCTCGTATACCTAAGATTTCATTAATAAATGACGAAAAAGAATCACTACTACACCAAAAGCATGATAAATTGTGTTATGATTTAATCTTTTGATGTAGTCTCAGTCCTCTCTCTTGAATCGAAAACATCCAGCTGTACTCTCAAGACCAATATCGTGTTAAATCACTATTAAACTAAGTATTATATATTTAGTCATTTAATATGTTCTTGATACAACAATTTTGAGACATACGAGGCCACTCATGGCTAAGGGAAAACATCGCCAACTATAGGGAAATGTAGCTTCGATTCTAAAAGCAAAGTAACTCCAGTTCAAACCGAAATGGAAGACATTAGACAATCCAAAAATATAAAACCATAAGAGCAGAGGCTCGCAAAACATTAAATACCGCCGCTACAGCTCGCCCGCCCTCTTTTTTAGATTTTGGAATCTTTTTTTGTGGAGGCGCAACTGATTCGACCAAAACAAAAAGAAGTTGACTTATCACATGTTAGAGTAACCCAAAAAATGTTGGGTAAAAACCACTCCACAAAAAGTACTCTGTTTCTCTTATATTTCAGCAAAATCAAACCCCATGTGGAAACAAAGACAAAAATCGAAACTTCCCCAACAAACTCAAATTTGCATGTAATCAAATGAATGGGAGATTCAAAATAAGCTCCGACTGAAGACAAACTCCCCCAAAAGTACTCAGTGAACCCAAACATAAACTCTCAGAATCCAGCTCAAAAGCAATAAAACTCCAAAACCGCAACAAGAAAATTCCGCGCAAACTTACTCCAGCCAATAGCCCTCCAAAACGACGATGATGAAAGAGCGAAACGTCGGTGCAGAAATGCCACACCACACAGTTCTTGTTCTTGTTCTTACTATTGAGTGCCGTAGAGCTCTAGTTGTTCTGAAATTGAAATTGATAATTTATTGAAATAGAAACAGGGAAAAAAGAAGCGATGATGGGGCGAGAAAGCAGTGAGGAATCATTGAGGGAGAGATGGAGGGAAGAGGAGAGTTATGGGCTGCAAACAATGCTGGTGGGCGTGGGAATGGGAATGGGGACTCAATTGTATTTAAAATAATTTTTGTGGCTAAAAGTTATATTTTTTATTATATTTCGGAACCTACCATAAATACTTGAAATTTTGGATTATCGTCGTTGTTGAGGTTTTTTCTTTCTTTCTTTCCTAAATAAAAATGAAAAAAAAAACATATTTAAATATATTCTGATCGTAATTATCCACTTCTTATCGAATTTGACTGTTTGACTTTGATGGCTCACCTTCCTATAATTTTTTTTTTTTTTTTTTTTTCTAATTGAGAAAAACACTACGCTTTATTTTACTCGAAATGGAATGGGAGAAGTTAGAATTTGAGCTTTATTCCCATTTTATCCCCGTCCTACTTTTTTTATTTATTTTGCTATAATATACCGAGGATACTTTTAAAGCTCATTCTCAATTTAGGGTCCGTTTAATAGTGCATTTGCTCGTTAAAGCAATTTTGAAAAAAAAATTAACGATTATTTCATAATTTATATAAAATCACTCTTAAATTTACTCTTACCATAGAATAGTAAATGAGCTTTCTTAAGAATCTGCATCTCTTCCCTTTTTTTCAAGTTCGTTTCCATTGGATAATTTTTTCTTATGTCATTTTGTATTTAAATTTGGAATGAGATCTCGATAGATTCAATTTTTTATAACAATTATTTTTAAAATATTTTATCAAATAATTTACAACTTAAATCATATAAATTTTTGAATAATTATCTTATAACAAATTTAGATATTAATTAGAAAAAAAAATAATCGAAATAATATGTCTACTTTAGTCATTATATCAAATCATAACAATTTAATATTAATTTACCAAATACTATAACCTACTTTTTATATTTAAAATTAAAATTTACCAAACACTAATTTACTTCATGTTAAAGTTGATTTTTCTAAAAATACAGCTACCAGCAATTATTTTAAAAGCTACAATAATCCTAAACTAAGTCTTAATTAATGAATTTGGGTCAACTTAACCCTCTATAAGAACAAAGG
>JAOANK020000077.1:464758-476333 GCA_026257165.2 Telfairia occidentalis
AAAAGTCATTGCCCATAGTTCTCTTGGAAGACTCTTCGCGTGTAGCCAAGACAAACAAATTGATTTCAGATGAGCTACCAAAAATCAGAGAAGTTTCATTCATGACTTTATTATAGAAGTAGTTTTAATGCCAATCTAAGCATATGGATAAAGACATGTACTACAATCACAGAAGCCGATAGTTCGATCCCCAATTCAGTAAATATTGAACTTAAAAAAAAAAAACTGGGCAGTTTTAATGTTAAAAAATTTAGCACAAGAAACTAGTTAAAAATTAAAAGTAAATTGGTCACTAACAAGAAAGATTCACAATTTAAGTAAATGTGTTTTATTTGATTAAATGACATGAGATGTATAGATCCATTTGAGATTTTTTTTTCTATCTAAAATATTGACATTAAAGAAAAGAAAAGAAAGATACCTTAAATTACATTAATTTAGTAGACAGAGTGATGAACTGACATCTACGAAATTGGCAAAGAATGATTCATTTCCTCTTCACTGTAGTGAGTGTTTTGGACGATTTTTTCAAATAATATTCTAAATTAAAACACTTGTTTCTATAAAACCGTACAGATTAAAGTGCTTCGTTTAGAAGCACTAAAAAATTTCTTTCATGAATTTCAAAATCACAAACAAACAACATCAAAATTTGAATGCGCAAAAAGGTTTTTTCACCCCCAAAAGCATAAGAAAAGTTGAGAGAGAATCAGTTCCCAAGTGCTGGTTAAGAAGAAGCTTGAATATTATCTCTGTTATTAGAAGAACTGCGTTGATTGTATATGAACTTCCACTCATCAAAGAGACTTAAAATTGACACCAAATTTTGCACACAGAACTAGTTTTCACCCTTCTGCTTTTCCGTCAATTCTTGGATGTTTTTCAGATCTCTGATTAACAATATCATCTCAGCCAATTGTTTCTTCCACTGCTTAAGCTCATCTAAACAATATGGCAACACTTTCTCCCTACAGTTTATGTCAGAAACTACGGCAATATTAGGAGAGCTTTCCAAAACTGAGTTTATCGTCTGCAGATAAGTGAAGATTAGAGGAATATGCATTTCTCTGACGGCATATTCTTCCTTTAAATTCTCATCTTCCTTCATGCGTTTCATTTCATGAGCCACTCTCTTCATCTTTTGATTCAAAGTCTCAACCAGCTGCTTTCCCCTGTTAAGAATATCAGCCCACATCTGCTTTTGGAGTTCTTCCTCTTTCTCTCCATCTTTCAACATCTGAAATATGTAGTCAACGAAGTCATGGTATTCCAATACGATTTCCTCGGTTATCTCTGTTGGATCCAAAGCTGAACAAGGTTCATCATACTCTTTCGCCTCCTCTTTTGTTGTTTTCGCTTCATGAGATTCTGTGATTCTTCTACTTCTTTTCGATGTTTGTGCTAGAGATTCGTCCATGTCTTTCCTTTTCTTTTCTCTTCCATTTGTCTCAACTTCGAACCCTGCAGCTTTTGCACTATTCGATTCTTCGAGATCCTCATTAATCAGAGCTTTCTTGATATTATTATATTGAGAATAGGATGCATCTCTTTCTTCTTGTTTTGTCGACATATGGAGATCTTCCGCATTTTCTTCAATTTGTATTTGCTGATCATTCCAATCTTCATGCAGATAATCTTGCTCATTCTTGGATTTATCAGCCGCGTTCACAGATTCTCGATCTAACTCCATCACCAAGTCGCTCAACCGAAGGTTACTATCTTCTTCTCTGTCGTCTTCTTTCTTGATTTCTTCAATTCTCGCTTCCGAGACCTCGACTTTCTCTTCTTTCTCTGTAACACTCATCTAGTGAATTTCCTGGCCTTTGCTCGTACAAGATTGAAGATCGCGATGGTAGCTTAGATAATAAACTTGAAGAACTGATTCAGAAACTCAACTCGTTGAGTCCGTTCAGGTCATTTGATTTCATTTGGTGATCAAGTTGATCGAGATTCACCTGTTACCCAATTTATAACCTACAAAACAGAAGAAGCTTTAACAACAATATTTGGATTTAAAATATCGTTTAATTTCTAAAATTTTTAAAAATTCTATTCAAATCCTTCGAATTTTAATAAGTTCTTAAATCCCCTTTCATATTCATTATAATAAAAAACATACAACTTTTTTTTGTTTTCATTATTTTTCTTAAAAAGAAATTGAGCAAAGGCAAAGCTATATGAATTGCAAAAGAAAGTATGCTGCCATACCCATACAGATACAGAGAGGGTTGAGGGATATTCAGATTCTTTCCTTTTGGACCAAAACTAATCTGTTATTTGAATTCAAACATTTCAGGCTCTTCAGAAGGTTCTCTTTCTCACCTGCCAAACAGCATCCAAGGATAACCAGTAAGAAATCCTAGAATTCTCCTTTTTACACGCGCTAGAAAAAATGGAAGAAATCTCACAGGAAAATCTCCTCAATTTTTCAAGCGCTAGAAGACACTTGATATTCATATTTCGGTTTCCTGTTCTTCTTCATGAAGATGTATTCTCAAAGTGGTTGATAGTGGATGATGTTGTTTCTTTCCCTTTCCTTCAAACATTATGGAATTCATTAACAAAACATATTTTGAACCACCACAGTTGCTACCAGTAATCTCCACAAGAACAAGTTCCGCTACGAAAGTGATGAAAACGGCTAGAGTCTCTTACGACGATTTCGCGGCCAACAACTTTTGCTATAAGCTTGATGGCATTATGGCAATCGCCACAAATGCGGAGGTTTTTCATAACTGTTATTGTGGTACCCTCAACTGTACTAATTAATCCAAACCCAACAGCAAGCCTCTCACTATGATAAGACAACATCACTTCCTTTTGTTCTGTCTCAACATCATGCAAGGAGAATTTAGGATCAGGCACATAACCCAGTTCCTTCAACTTTCCACCCAGCCATTCCAGTTTTTGGTATATCTTTCTGCTCAATGGATGTGACTGATCTCCCGAAAGGAAATCGTGCCTGATCCCCTTGATTGTAATCCAACTACTTCCAGGTTGCTTTAAAATTCCTTCATCCTTCATCTTTTTTCTTATTCTGGAAACTTCAGTCCATTTTCCAGCAGAAGCATATATATTTGAGAGTAATGTATAAGCAGCACTACAATTTGGTTGTAGATCCAACACACATTTTGCTGCCCTTTCAGCTACATCCACATTAGAATGCTTGGTGGAACTGCTAAGCAATGCAAGCCACACCATGTAGTTTGCTTTAATAGGCATGTTATAAATCAAGGCTTCCGCTGCTTCCAATTGGCCACATCGGCCTAAGAGGTCGACCATAGAAGCATAGTGCTCATTTGTCATCTCAATACATAAATTTTTGCCAAAATGATTGAAAAAGCATCTACCTTTTGTTAGCATCCCAGAATGGCTGCAAGCAGAGAGTAGTCCCACGAGCGTAATTTCGTCTGGATTCACCCTCGCACGAATCATTTGAGCAAAGAGAATCAAAGCCCACATCCCATAACCATGTTGTGCACATCCAACAATAATGGAGTTCCAAGACACAATATTCTTCATAGACATTCTTGTGAAGATAGCAACCCCGTCATAAATGTATCCACACTTAGTATACATGACAACAAGAGAATTACTGACAAAGATATCTTTTTCCAAACTTAGCTTGTGGGCTACACTATGAACTTCCCTGCCTCTATCAACAGCCTCTAATCCACAACATGAATTCAGAGCACTAGTAAGAGAAGACTGATTAGGAAATACACACATTCTCATCATGCCCTTGAAAACCTGCAATGCATCCTCGTGCTTACAGTTTAATCCATAACCCGTCAAAAGAGCCGTCCAAACCACAAGATTTCTGCGTACATTATCATTGAAAATGACAGAAGCATTATCTATAAGCTTGCAGTTGGCATAAAATGTTATAAGGGAAGCAGAAATATATTCATCAAAGTAGTAACCAGTCTTGAGAATTAGACCATGAATCTGGACACCTATGAAGAAAGCACATATGTTTGCACAAGCTGTCAAAACACAGGCCAATGTGCTTGGAGTGGGTTTGACAAAGGAGGTTAACATTTTCTGGAAAACAAGTAGAGCTTCAAAACTCCTTCCATTCTGATCAAGCCCACCGATGACCGAAGTCCACGAAATCACATTCTGAGAAGGCATTTTCTCAAACAACTCAAGAGCATCTTCAACTCTACCATTACTAAAAAATCCATGAACCATTGAATTCCAGGCAGCTACATCCCTAGAGGGCATCTCCCAGAACAAACGCTCAGCAATCTCAACTCTCCCAAACTGCAGCAGCCCATCAATAATGGTCGTCCAAGACACAACATTCCTCTCGGGCATTTTGTCGAACATGTTACAGGCCATACTTAAATCCCCACATTTTAGACACCCTTTGATCAAAGAATTCCATGAAATAAGATCCTTTACAGGCATTTCATAGAACAGTTTCAGGGCATCTTCAAGCCTACCTTTTTCTGCATAACCCACAATCATCATTGTGTATAAGTTAACACTAGGAGACGATATCTTATTGAATAATGGTCGGGCTTCATCGATTCTTCCGTTCCTTAAATGGAGAGAAAGCAAAGAATTGTAAGAGGGACCGGGAGTGGCCAGCACGGATAAATTTTTGGTTCCAAACAAAGAAACACGAGAATTAGAGGAAATCAAAGAACAGCCAGTGCGTAGAACAGAACGCGAGAATTTGAATGACAGTGGCGAGATTTTGAAAGTTCGTAATTTGGCGCGAACGATTCGCATGGCCGTTGCGGTCACAGAGAATTCAATTCTTTTTCTTTTTTTTTTTAAGAAGGACCGAGAATTCAATTCACTCGCTTTGTCTTTGACGGGGACGAGGAAGCGACCTCAAAAACGCACCGTCTCGTCTTTCTTTCCCTTTAAATTTTAAATTACATATAGTTTATTAAAGTTAAAATACATATTTTGCCTCTGGAGTTAATTTCAATTTTATATTATATTTTCAAAAATTTTAATTTAGTTCCTATTATTTGAATTATTTTCTGATTTGGTCTTTCTAGTTTTAGAAGTTTTAATTCGATTTCTATGATAAAAATTGTTCTTTAATTCTATATTTCAGCTTTTCTAAGATTTGGTCTTTGTTCTTTTTTTTTTTTTTTGATACTTTTAGAAATACAACAATTATATTCTTAGTATTACGAGTCAGTTCGTGCATTTTTAGAAAAAATATACATAGGCTAATTTATAAAGAAAGAGAGAAAAATCAGAAAGTTACGATTTACGAAAAGCCAAATTATAGGCTAAAAATGTACTTTTTAAGTAGAAGCTATGGCAAAAAGATTTAGTATTAAAAGGTGGGTATGGTTGGACACAGTACAAATTGCACTTTCACCTTTATAGTTTGCGAACAAATTTATTTGGTTCGTGTGGTTTTAAAAATCATAGTTTCATTCATGACTTTAGTATAGAAGTAATTTGGCAGTTTCATTGTTATAAATTTAGTACATAAGAAACTAGTTAAATACCAAAAGTAAATTGGTCCCTAAAAGAAACATACACATTTTAAGTAAATGGGTTTTATTTGATTAAATGACATGGATGTATAGATCCATTTGGGATTTTTCTAAAATTCAAGAAAAATAAAGAAAAGGCATCTTAAATTATTTGAACTTTAGTAGATAGAGTGATAGACTGACATCTACGAAATTGGCAAAGAATATAACTCCCTCCATGGAAAAGCCAAAAATGACAACGACCTTATATGTAAAAAAATGCATCAAATTTCCTCTCAAAGATGAGCCAAGCAAGAATGATTCATTTCCTCTTTACAACCATTTCTGACCCCTTTTCGCAAGCAAAGAACCTGACATCCTCCATTAAAATGCTTTACAACAGAATCCCACCTCTCTCCAGGATGAACATTCAAGTCTAAAACCTGAACAAAACTCATCCTCCCTCAACTTCATCTTCATCCTAAAACCTTTTTTCTTTTAAATATGCCAGCGGAAAGTCTGAAAACCGTTGCAGCATCAATTTTGTTCATCAATTTATGCATATGCATCGTCATTTTTGGGATCGGCGGCTGGGTGATGAATGATGCAATTGATCATGGATTTGTTATTGGTTTGACTTAACTCTGCTTCCTCATCTTTCTGCTGCTCTTCTTTGAACTTTGTTGTATATGTGTTTTTGTTGTGGTAATATTGGGAAAATTTTCATTTCAGATGCAGACCTTGAAGTTCCTGCATATTTTTCTCCAATTTTCTTTCAGATTGGAAATTCTGCCACTGGGTTCTTTGTTGTTTTTAGTTTGATTGCTGCTGTTGCTGTTGTTGCATCTGTCATCTCTGGATACTTCTATATTCGTCTTTCAAATCCCAGCAACCTACCCCATGCTGCTTCGATAGCTCTCATCGCATGCTTTCTAACTTTTCTTGCCATGGGGTATGCAAGCTTAAATCCTATTTTGACTCTTGAACTTTCATACTTATTTCATTTTAGTCCATTTAAGCTTTTAAATATTCCATTTTGACTCCCCAACTTTCAAATATTTTGTTCGAGTTCATATACTTCACATTAAAAGCTAATCAGTCCTATTCCTCAGTGATTCATGAATCATTTCACAAACGTAAACCCCGTTTTGAAATACAACCCTATTCTGCTACACGCAGCTTCAAAGTTTTAAAATTTCCATGTTACGCAATAACTATTAAAATCTCTTAGATTATTACTCAGATAAGCATCCCTTGTTAGGACAGTTCAATACAGTTATGTCAAAGGAGACATCATACAACGATCTGGGAACTGAAAACCTATTAAGAAGTTTGAATCTTTTAACTAGAATGAATGAATGTCACCGATGCAGGTTTGCTTGGAAGGAGATTGCACTAACTGTCAGCAGTGGCCATCTGGTGAGGAACCTAAAAGCTTCTGTTGTTTTTCCTTTTCTTTTCATTTTTTTTTTCCACTTTCAGCAGTCTCTGTTTCAATTCTCCAAAGAGCTTCACATAGTAGAAACTACAGAGCTAAGATTGGGTTCCTTTGGTTTTTTATGCAGATTGCATTGGAGGCTTTCCTGATTATCCTTTCAGTTACGCAGTTTATCTATACTGCGATCATCTTGTGGAGCTCAACCAACGAGTAGACTCTAGAAATAGTGTTCATCGAATGTTCTTTGTGGGTTTGTGGGTTTGTCTTCAATTTTTTGTTCATTCTTTATTTTTCTCAACTTCAGTTCTTCGTTGCAATCATGTACATTGGGAGAAACTTGCAATGTAATGGCAGATGAAGTACAAACAATAATATGAGAATTGGTGTGCAAAAAAAGAACAATAAATTATCAATGACTTTGATGACTTCGTTTGCTCCATAACAGTTTCAGCAGTGTGCACAAGATCTCCCAGTCCCAGTCAAAGTACCACAAAAACAAACAGAAAAATAGTGAAAAGGAGAGGGAAAATATGTTGATAGATATCAACCGACAAAACGAAGCTGCTGTACAAGCTTTCTGCAAAAGACTAAACCATAATAGGAACGATAGAAAAGCATTGCATAAGTTGAGAGAGAAAACTCATTCAGTAAGGGCAATAGCAGATGTCATATGATGATGAAAGTAAGGTGATAACTGATTATCGACATAATTGAAACATTTATGATAATTTAATTGCGTAACGTCTGACTAATGCAAAATCGAGAACATTATGCTCCAAAGAAAAGAAAACTCACTGTAAGACAAAGACATGTAGTAAGGAAATGTCTTCATGTTGCTAGCTTCTAAATCCAAGAATATGATCTACCTTAGGCTGGGCTCATCAAGTTCAATGTCTATCCTATCATGCTCTCGTAAAGACCCTTGCGGTTTAAACCTTCACCCGTCCTGTGAAGACTTTTCGTCCCTGCCTCAACATAAAATTCATGTGAGTGTCTCAACCAGATTTTGGATTACATTGTTCTAGAAAGTTAACTATTAACAAAGTGCATAAAGTTAAAATGAAAATCTGAGAGTCGTAAGCAAGAACTAAATCAATTCCAATGTCCACAATAAAATTGGATATAATTATCTTCCAAAGCCTTTATAAACAAGAATCTGCAACTACAACAACCACCACCTTGTGGTGGTGAGCACAGATCATAAGGGAACCACCACTTAGGCAGATATTAAAATCATCAAACCCCAATAGAGTAAACAAAAAGACCATAAAATGCAGAGCTATATGACATTTTTTTTTTGATGTATGATCAGAGACTCGGGATGGATGAAGTTTAAGATTAGTTGCATTTGAAAGTGATTTTTCTTATAAAAAAACACAAACCCTATCATGAAAAATGAATGATTGTTCAGCAGGGTTGAAATATGAAGTCTTGAGTCTCTTTTATTCAGATTTATAAAGCTGAATCTCACACTCAGCATTATAAACAGATTAGTAAATATAAATGTTCTGTAGGTTACAGGAATTGACAAGATATGCACATAAAAAAAAAAAAAATTCTTTTTTTCATAATAATTAAATTCTCAACCGTAAACAACTTCCTGATATGAGCAGAACTGAATATTGCACAAGGTAATCATTGATAAACAGAAAGGTTAGGTTCTAACCCTATATATAGAAACTATACGCCAAGTTATTGGTTGGAGCCTGTAAAAACATCACATAAACCACAGCAACTCAACCACGAGGTCCTCTGTGGCACTGGTGGTCTCGACCCAATCAACGGCTGCACACAAAAATGGTGTGGAAAAAAGTCTCATTTCTTAAAGAAGAATTAACATATAATGTGCGGCTATGTTAGCAATAATGATAAATTGGAAAAAACCTGATCTTCAGATTCAGGTTTGAAATTTTCTGGATTTTCAGAATCTTTGATATGTGCTGCAAAATAATTAGTTTCAGTCATACCAACTAACAATGGCAGTGATATTTTCAGTCTAAAATTTTCAGATGCAGATTCAAAGGCATCAGAAGAAGAGCCCTTATTAACAGATTCACCTGATGAGTGTAAATCTCTATCTTCATTTTGTTTTGATGATAGATCCCTTGGAGCTGTCACTGGCACATATGTAACTCCATCTACTGTGGGAACGTGTGCCTCCAACTTTTCTGAAGCAATCATATCAGGTATGGCAGTATTCTCAACCGATGCACTTTCAGCAATGCTGATAGTTTCCTCAGATGCCGAGACCTCTGGTGTAACCAAGTTAACAATAGAGGCAGCAGTTGGAGTAACCAAATCGTCCGTCTTCCCATCCAGAACCTATCCATCCACCTTGTAAGTTTTTAGAGGTGCAAATTTATCTAACCTACAACAGTACATTTCGTTTTTAGCTTTAGAAACAGGATTACATACCTCTGATTTCTTTGTTGTATCTACAGATTCGTCATCTGAACTGCTACTGCTACTGCTACTGCTACTTGATCCTTTTACAGACTCATTCTGAACAATGCCATTTTTCCTCTCAGAAGCAAATTCTACCTTCTGATTAGACTCAACATTGTCCAGGACCCCAGCGTTAGATGAGCTGCTCTCTTGTATTTCCTTATTCCCCTCAACAAATGGATTGCTGTGGCCGGGGTGATTCTGAGAAGCTGGAGAATCAACCTCACCACTATCACTTCCTTTATCATCTTGGTTCTTAACATCCTCACTTCCTGACATGGCAAATTTTAATCAGAAAAAATCAAAACGGAATTCTGTAAATCATCGGATGGAAAAAGGGTAAAGTTAATTCATTTCATACGGCTTCGTATGTATGAGGTAATGAAACAACTCACTGTAATCTAATTCAAGTCAAATCGTTCTCTCCAAAACAGTCAACGAAGAAGTTTAAAATATCCCAAAAGTCGACTAGCTAGACGGATCAGTAACAAAAATTTAAACCCAATAGTAAAAGAAAACTGATAGGTGGGTGGGTGAGGGTGACTTGACCCAATAATTTCAGCCAGAAGCAGAAGCCAAGCCAGAGAGAAAATTAATAAAAGATTGCGATTGATTAACAGAGAAGCGCGATGAATTCATTTAAACAATTAAAAACGACTCTCACTTTGGAATGAAGCGTCCCAAGGGGGAAAAAATCAAATTAAAAAAACAGGGAAAAAAAAGCTGGCTTTTAAATCTACCAACAAAGCTAATTTGGTTAACACAATAATAAAATAGATAGATGGGCAGATTCTAATTATAAGGGGTTCAAATCAAAAGTAAATCTAATCAGATCCCAAAAGCAAGAAGGAGGCATCCACTGGCAAAATCTTCTTTACAAATTACAATACATTACAGCGACTAGACGAGGATTGAATCGGAGGCATGAGCAGGGGCTCTTATGAAAGATGAGTACGGAATTGAATAGATGGCTTCAAATCCAAAAAGGAGGGTTATCACTTATCAGTGTACCTTGAGAACTGTTGGGAGAAGGGTTGATGTTAGCTTCCAATTCCTTCTTTTTCTTGGCAGCTTTTCTCTTCTTAGCACCTGATGGCATGATGAACAAAAGCAATGGGAGCTTCTCGAGCAACAGAAACTTGGTGGCTCCGCAGCCTCAGAATCCAAAAACTCTTCTCTCTCTCTCTCTCTCTCTCTCTCTCCTCTCTCTTCTTGTGTGTGTGTACAGAAGGAATGAAAGAAATTTTGTGGGTGCGTTATAAAAATAGGATATGGCAGAGGAAGGGACAGGTGGGGATGACGATCTGGACGTTCCCTCACTAAATTTGCTGAAGCGTCGATTGAGATTCCCAATCCCAATCTTGCCCTTCTCTCATTTCCCCAAAATTAAAAAAATGGGAAAAAGATTCCGTTTTTATTCATCTCATTTGGTGACTGTTGACTGAGATTAACCGTGAGTTTGGGATATTTAAGAAAAAAGGAAAAATAAAAGGGTTAAATTTTAAGTTTGATTTCTAAATTTTTTATACTTGTTTTTATTATTTAGTCTGTGTGTTAAAAAATTCTTTAATATTTTTTAAAACTTTTTGAATTGTACCTCATCAATAAGTCTATATCGTTCACTTTATCAATTGAAACACTCGTATTCTTGACACCTAAACTTCCTAAAAATTAATTAGTCACATAAGTTTTAAATAATGCACAATGGTTTATTAGATCTGTTGGGGGTAAGAAATACACCCTCCTACGTGGCTTTGAACGTGCGACCTAGCCCATGAAGAAGAGGAAGAGATCTGTCACTTTGGTCCATTAGAGACCCCGACGAATAATTGATGTACACTACTGAACTCCTAAGTGATTAATAGTCAAAATTTTCAGATTACGTCCCTAAATAAGTTTAACTCAATTCTCTACCACCGATATAATATGAGGACAAACACACACCCAAATATGCGAGAATTTATAGTACATCTTGACAGAACCTCAAACTTTACTTACATGAATGTCAAAATGTAATCGACAAAGCTCCACGCTAGAACTAGTTCTCTTTTGCTGGACCAATCTTCACACTTTAGTGCATCATGACATGTCACTTCGAAGCTAGAGCTAGTTTCACACAACAAAAAGCATGATTTCTAAAATAAAATTTAAAATTTTGCTAGTATATCACATAAGAACCTGTTTTTATTAGCAAAATAAATTTGTTAATTAAGTAGGGTAGGTTATCGTCGTGCCTAAAGGA
>JAOANK020000077.1:493694-504346 GCA_026257165.2 Telfairia occidentalis
ATATTTGTAAAACTTAAAAGTTGCTGCTATATTTGCAAATATACTAAATTATTTTGCTACCCATTACAATTACTCTTTATTTTTTTCAAATTCTTTATATCTATTCGGTGCGTTTGTTTTTTAAAACTTTTTTTGATTCTAATGAGTAGAAATTCTGAAAACAACATGTGATATTTTTTATGTTTTTATATTTTAAATTTGAAAATGTAGAATTACACTACAAAGAAAAGAAGAAAAAAAAATTATCATAAGTATACTATATCATGAAATAAACGCATTTCATTTGTAAAAATTAAGTACCTATATAACAAAATATATTATAAAATGTTAATTATACAAAATTTATAGCATAAAATATATTAATTTAATAATATTTGACTTTGACTTAAATATTAAGTTAGTAACAATTATTTTTGTTTATGAATATATTACTCAACACACTTTGAAATTTTTTAAATTGAGATTCAATTTTTAAATCCAACCCAAAACATATAAAAAAAATTATGAAATCAGTCGTAAGATTATTAATTTGAGAGATGAAAGTAAAGTAAAGTTAAAATTAAGAAATTAATTATGACTCTATGTGCATGAAAACTACAGAAAAGCCATGGACTGTTACGTTGGAGAGCTGAGGAAGATAGCGAAGGAACTGCTGAAATCAATGGCGATTGGTCTGAAGATGGAAGTGAAGAAGATGGAGGAGATTTTCGAGAATGGATTGGAGTCTGCAAGAATGAGTTACTATCCGCCATGTGAATGTCCAGAGAAGGTGATGGGATTAGCAGCTCACTCAGATGGAGGTGGCTTAACATTTCTCCATCAGCTCAACCGAGTTGAAGGCCTCCAAGTCAAAATGAATGGCCTCTGGTTTCCTGTCAACCCTCTGCATGATGCCTTCATTGTCAACTTGGGAGATGTTCTTGAGGTTCTCTCTCTTTCCTCTCTCTCTCTCTGCACGGAAGTCATAAATTTTCATAAGGAGACAAAATTTTATTTGAAGAATACTAATTGGCTGCGTACTATAAAAATTTGGCAATTAGGAGAGTAATGCAAAAGGAGAAATTTTTTTTTTAACGGTAGTATCCAGCAAAGTATTCTTTGTTTTTCTTTTAATTTAAATTTTGTTTTGGTCATGAACTTTCTAAATAACTATTTTATTTCCTAAAGCTTTTTGGTCTTTGACTATATTTTATTACCTAATATTTGGTTTTGGTAATTTATGTGGCTTTAATGTATGCCCAAGTTAGCAGGTTAATAAACATGACAAAATCTTTATTGCTCATTAATTAAAAGTAAATAAATAAGATAAAAAGAAAAATAGTTACTAAAATAGAGGTTTTAAAAGTTTCTTTTTTTTTTAAATTTTGTTTTTGTTTGGCAGATTGTGAGCAATGGGATTTACAAGAGCATAGAGCACAGAGCGGCAGTGAATTCAGAGAAAGGGAGGATGTCAATTGCAGTGTTCTTCAGCCCCAATGTTGAGGCACAGATAGGACCTGCAACTTGTTTGATCAACTCACAAAATCCACCATTATTCACAACTATTGGGATGCAACAATATTTAAATTCTTTCTTTTCCCGTCCCGTTAATGGCAAATCAAACCTTGAAAACTTCAAAATCGCCCATCTTCAACCCATTCCATAACCTTTCAATGCCCTAATATTATCAGTTCCAACCTAAACCAATCGACTCAGATTGTAACTTCAATTTACAGTGTCGTCAATATTTTTCCTTCTTGTATTCCCTTTACCCTCTGATGGTGAACCATATATGATATGATATCATGCCTTTTCGTATTTGCAACGACGTTAATGTTTAAATTCTATTTTAGTTCCTCAATTTTCGTGTTCATCCTATTATAATTTTTTTAGATATTTGACTTAGAATATATGCATTTATTTGATGTTTACATGAACAAGAGTGCTTGAACCTGCATAAATTAGGTGTCGGTTTTTCAAATGTATTTAATTCAACAACAAAATAAAATGAATAGAAAATAGAATCTTGTCCAATGTTTTCACCCGTCTTAAAAATAACTAAAATTTGGTAGTAGATTTAAAAAGTTGATCTCGATTTTGAAGTTCAGAAAATTATGTTTAGTCATCTCATATTTGTTGTACTAAAGAAATTGTGTTTCGTAATGTAATAAAATAAATTGAAAATAGGATACATAACAAAGTAAATAATGAGGTGAATATCATATTTAAAAATTAATATATTAATATATTTTAATTTTATATTAAAAAATTATTGTATAATATATTAAGATGCATAAATTTTTATATTTTAAATTATAATGAGAATCATTAAATTTTTTTTATCTTATTAAAATACGAGACAAGTTTGTAAAGTGATTGTGCGTTATATATAAATAGAATCTCGTGGAAAAGGTGAATGAAGTTAAAAAGAGACAATTTGAAAAACCAAAATTGCAAGAAGGGTGTGTAAAAGGTGGAGGGATAAATAGGTTCATATACATTGAATGAGAGCTAAAGTTCAAATCCCATCTGCTGCAGTTACCCAAAGAGTTCTTTGGTTGTCTTTATAATTTTGCCTACTTTGAATTCTTCTCTTCTGAAATTATGTTCAAATTTACACCCATCAAACTCTCGTCTTATTTTTTAAAACGTACACAAAAAAAAATGTGGTAGATATCAAACATAGTCTACTTTAGGACTAAAACAAAACATTTAAAAATGGATTAAAAACAAAACTTTGATTTAAAAGAAAGAAAGACCTTGAAACCTGGGATAGGCAGTGCCCAAGTTGACCTTCTCCTCTGACTGTTTATGTTTCAAGAAAAATAGACCAAAGTAATGCTAATCATAAATCTCAATCCAATACGCTGAAAGATTTAAATTCAAATTTTAGTGGACCAACCAGAAATTTAAAATTTTAACACTAATATTTTTTCTTAAATGGACAAAAATAAAATTTAAACTCTACTTTTTACCTGATGTGATATCAACTAAGAACAAATCTTTGCATTTAAAAAAAAAGTACAATTACATTCTGAAAAAAAGAACAAGGCATAAACTGAAACAAATAAATGACAGAACTATTAAACATTAAAAAAAGCGAACAAAGTATTAGCCAAAATTTGTAATTTAACACCTACAACCTTAGATTCAAAGCAGACTAAATCAGAGCTCATAACCTACCACTGTCGTTTTATTCTCTTTTTTTCTTTTTTCGATTTCATTTCTGTTCCCCATCCATAGAACTTTGGGCTATACATCATCAACTTCACTACTTTCAGTTAGTGTACTCAAAAGTCCTAAATACTAACCCAACCAAATATGAATATCATTTACAAATATTGCTTCCCAATCAACATACGGGCAAGCAGTCAAAACACTCCCTTAATAAACAATAGGTTGAAGTCTCAACTTCTGAAAAAAATCTCCCCCTCCTCCCCATTTTCATTGTAGATGGTTTCTTCATCTTCGTACATGAATTCATCCTTGATATACAAACCGAGTCGTTCTAATGGGTTTCGCAACTGAACCTCATCTAGTGACATCTTCACCGTCGCATCCTCAATACCACAGTGATGTTGGACAAATAGGACTCCTCCGCAGAGCTTTTCCAGCTCCTTTAGAATCTCAAGGTTCTGGTCCAGTTCGACAGTTCTTTCGATCTAAACGACAGTAAGGAACTGGTCATAGATGCTTGCAATGGCTACAGAATAGAATATAATAGAAGGGATATTGAGAGTGTCAATGAAATAACCTTCTGCAGGGCAATACGGGCAGCTTCTCTGTCTCTTTCTCGCTGCTGCTTCTTCTCGGTCTCTGCTTTCAATCGCAAGGCCATGTCAGCAGCCTTTATTTGCGCTTCTATACGTGCTCTTTCTGCATAATTATTAAAATTGAAAATGCACAATTAATGAGTGCATATGCACAGAACGAAGCTTAAGAAATATGTGGAATTTTTTATATTAATGTTTTCAATTTGGTCCTTCCGATATTAAAGCTTTCAACTTTACTAGTATGATTTAGACATACTAAATGTGACAGTTGCTGTAGAATGCTATAATGTTTTTCTTGTTTTATGAGAATGTGATATTTTTTATTTACAAAACAATGAACTGATATTTACTATTTGGCTAAATGTGTCATTCAACTATATTAAAATTTAGGACTAGTAAAAAATAGGAAGAAGTAAATAGGAAGGAGGGTAAAAGATGATTTCGGAACAACTCAACCAACCATAGGAACCAGATTAAAATTAAACAAAAACTATCTAGACCAAATTGAAACTTTCATATAGAGATCAAATTGAAATTAAGCTCAAACCACATCGACCAAATTCATAATTTAACCAAATTTATTAAGCTATTTACATTTTTTAAGAAAAACATTCTAGCATTCTACAGCAACTGTAATGCAAGCCAGTTCTAACTGCAATCTTATGATCAAACTCAAAATCTCATCGGAAGGGGAGACGAAAGGCTTCTTTTTTTAATTTACCCTTCAAAGCAATTTCCATGAGAGGCTGGCCATAATGGTTTATTTCACTTACACTTAAATCCATTTATCATCCATTAAAATAGTTTTAAATTGTCAAATAAATTGTGTTTCCAATGAAATAAACGACAAAAATAGCATTCACTGTAACATCACACGCGGGGTTGCTTTTACCTTCACGCTGCCTCCTTTCTAACCTCTCCTTTTCCTGTTGCATCTTCAGTTGATCAACTTTATCGCCCTATTAAGGATGATGAAACAATTACCATACTACCACCACAGACTATTAGCAAAATGGTCATACAGCTTTAAAATGAAATTAATGAACCTACAAGATCAAGAAGTGTCTTCTG
Source organism: Telfairia occidentalis (assembly GCA_026257165.2). Taxonomy (NCBI): domain Eukaryota; kingdom Viridiplantae; phylum Streptophyta; class Magnoliopsida; order Cucurbitales; family Cucurbitaceae; genus Telfairia; species Telfairia occidentalis. The sequence goes on from JAOANK020000077.1 coordinate 498,518, forward strand.
TTGTGCTTTCAAAATGGTTTCAGCAAACCGACTCTTCAGCATTGCAGCACGGAGAGCCTTCTTTGGTGAAAGCTGTACATCAAAAATTGGGGTAGAGCACTCTGCAACAAGTTAGAAGAGATGGAGTTAATCTGATATGCTTGATAAATAATGCAAGTACAATAAAAACAAACACATAAATATGGTATACCTACCACACTAACCGATAAACTGACCTTCTTCGGGAGTAGCATTTGCCACAAGGGTCAAAGACTGATCACAAGGAGATATGCTTTCATCCTCCAGAATACTTCTAGTCCCTTCACATCAATTCCAATAGTATAAGCATTCTCAGATAAAAAGGATATCACTACAACAAAATTTCCGCAAGAAATATTGTTGTACTGACCATCAGAATCTGGATCTGACTTGGACGTCTGGGAAGCCGACAAGCTCCTTGTTTGAGAATCCTAAATTAATGTATACATTCTCTAAGTGATACAACTATTTGAGAAAATTTATAAAAACTCTGTCACGGTTACATACCTGTCTGCAGGGATCATTGGCATCTGCATTTTCTCTTGACCATAATCTCTCATTAGATTGATCTAAATTAAACAAAAACTTATTTTACAGACAATTATCAGAATGAACACAAGAAAGTAAAAAAAAATCAACTAACCACCAGAGGATGTGTGGCCTGAACCGGAAGAAGAGCTGCACTGACATGAAATACTACCACATCTTGTACACTTGCTGACAACCTGTCTCGGTGTTTGTTTATCAAAGGAGCTACAAGCATGTTTACTGCCAGTTTCTGTCCCTATCAGTTACATGGCTAATTAGCTCCTCTACAGGGACATAAAGCAGAACTGTAATCTTCCACTTCATACCTTTATGGAAGTTCTTCTTTGGAGGCTTGGGAGCACAAGATCGAAGTGTTTTGGAATGTTCAACCTATAGCATGGGAAAAATTAGATGAACAAGTTCCAGACATATTAATGAGAAACTACAATCCATTAAACAGGATAAGAATGCTGCCCAATTAACCATGAGTGCTAGCAAATCAAGTAAATCAAATGCTACTAAATTCAATATATCACTTCTAGTGTATCACCAATTTTACAATTTGAAAACAAACTTTTGGAACCTTAAACAATTATAAAATGCATGGATAATACTTGCCTCGGCACCATTTGCATTTGAAGACGGCTTACTGACATTCTCTTCAGGCAATGTTGACTTCTTATGCAATGAAGTACTATTGGATGATGGGGTTCGGGAAATCTTTTCTCCAGTTAGTCCATTTGGAAGTTTTTCTCGCGGAAAAACTGATCTTCCACTAACCCATTTTTCCTTTGGTAGTTCCCATCTCTTCTCAAAAACTTCATTAAGTTCCTTTGCCATCTTATGAACGCAGTTAGAAGGAGGATTGTAAAGCATGGCATTAGAAAATGTCAATCTAATATCAGCTGCAAATTCTTCACTTGCCCGATACATATTTCTCTCTAGTTTGGATTTGACAGTTCCCAAATCCATAGGATCAGTTATGATTGAAAAGTAATCAGGGATTTTCAATGCAACAGGATCCACAGGCTGGTTGAAAACCCAACCACATGGATGGGACATCAGTGTTTTTAAAATAGAAGAGCATTGTTGTGTTATACTCCGGTCCAACTTCTGCTTCTTCTCTCTTGGAGATTCTATATCCTCAGTCGCCCTGCGCTTATCAGTGACTGCAATAGAAGATTTTAACTTGCAAGAGGCAGCCGCAGAGGTCTTATCATTACTGAAAGCATTCAGTGAATAATTGAATGCACCATCCACCTTCAACCCATTCCTTCCAGTAAATGATAATTTCTGGCCTACAAGCTTCCCAAACTCACAAGGTCGTGGACCTGGATGATCTTCCACTCGTTTTCCAGCAAATTTAATTTTCAGCTTTTTACTTGGTACGATGGTTTCAGTAGCTATCATTTTGACCCAAAGCAAATGTCAAGAACTCCAAGACTCGGAGAGAGCTCGATTTTTAATTTTTAAAAGCAACCAAGACCATCAGAAAAGCAGCATCCCTCAAACAGAAAAGGAATGACGGAATAACTACTCATGTCGAAATTAAACCTGCAGAAAGCCTGAATAGGAAATAAATTTCAGTATTAAAAGAGATACGTAAACTATTAAATGACGAACCAAGAAACAATGATCGGATGGTAGAACATCTCAAAATTTCATCAACATGGGACCCAAAAAAAGGTCGCCACAGCGCTATTAAGAAATAATAACAGAGCATGTTCTCATAAAAAATTGTGCTCTAGAAAATCTTTAACTTTTGGTGGAAAGATAAGCTCTTAGGCAATAAATATCAGAAGTTTCGTACTTAAAGACAAAGTCAGAATTCGTCTCGCGGATTAACTATCACCAAGAAAGTTGAGAGTTCTCGAAAAGAAAATTTCAGAGACAAAAGTTTTAAAAAGAAAAAAATTACCAAAACCTAGTTTCATGATCTCAATACCTCGAAGCGATAAGAAATAATAAAACAGAGGGGGGAAAACAAACAAAGAACAGAGGAACAGTATAAATTTTGTCAACTGGAATCGATTATAATCAGTTAGAAGAGAGAAGATGAACTTACGAAGATGAAGTCGAGAGCCGTCGGAAGGGTATTCGGAAGCGGCGGTTTAGAAGAATCCGAAGAGAGAGGGCGAAGAGCCCCCCTCGAAGAAAACACCGCGCGAAAAGGCCGCAGAAAGGCGATAAAGTCTAGGGTTTATGGAGACTATCCTATTTGGTGTTGACTATCAACTGCGAAGTGCTTAACAGCTGTAAGGCTTTTCCTTCCGTTCGACTGCCATCGGCTAGTAAATATGGAAATATTTCGAAATAAAATTATTTTTTTATGAACATTTTTTTTAAAATTAATAATTTAAAATGTGTCTAGTATAATTTCTTAATTAATTTTAAATAATCATAAATGATTTTTAAAAAAATCTTAACACATAAAATTAGATTTCTCTAAAAGTTATTTTTGAATAATTTATTTTATTATGTTTCTCTAAAAATAACTTTTAAATTAATCTAATGTTTAAAAATTATATTTTATTTGTTCAGATTTTTTTAAAAAATATTTTTGATTATTTAAAATGAGTTAAGAAACTATATTAAACATATTTTAAATTATTATTTTTTTAAAAAAAGTTCAAAGAAAAAATAATTTATTTTAAAATTATTTTTTTTCATAGTGATGCCAAATAGTATAGAAATTTTCTATTTATTTTTCTTTTATTTTTCCTTTTTTATTTTTTCCTTCTTTCTTTTTTTCTTTTATGAAAAAGTAGTATAGAAAATTAAAATAACAAGTTCTACCTAATGAAAATTTACTCTGTGATAGATTCTTCATTTTTAAAAATATAAAATAGATTCCTAAATTTTTTATTTTATATTTGTCGAATTAGAAATTTTGAAAAATCTAAAAATGTCACATGTAGATTACAAAATTAAAATTATATTAGGTACTTTTTAAAATCAAGAACCTATCGAATGTAAAATCGATGGTTCAAAAAAGTAACCTTATAATTGAACTAATATTTTAGATATATCAAACCAAGAAATAATGTTTGTGTAGATATAAATAAAAGTCATATCCCACAAATCTTATTCCAATGCAATCATCGTATTTTTACTTTTCACTTTAGTGATTCATTTTTCTTTTTTATGGTTGGTATAATTACCGTTGTTTAAGTACAAAAAAAACGCCCACCGTGGGGCTCGAACCCACGACCACAAGGTTAAGAGCCTTGCGCTCTACCAACTGAGCTAGACGGGCAGATGCTGATAAGGTTGAACTTTTAACATAAAATACATTAAATTGAATTTAATGCTTTAATTTTAGGTAAAGTTGTATGTGCAGATATATATTCAAACAGGAAAGGGTATGGAGAATTAAACTTCTAATCGACATATTATTAAAATGACTTACCTACCTACCTTGAGATGAGTGTCCTCTTTTATATATTTTTTTCATCTATGTACTAAATAAAACTTAGTATATCTTAATTCGTTGAATTAGACTTAGATTGATTTTAATTTTCGCTCAATTATTAACCTAGCCAATCTATAGCTAAATGTACACTATTTGTAAATATTCATCTGTATTTTGAGTCATGAATTGCTTTGGTTGTTCAATGCATAAGGAAAAAGTTGCAACAAAATTAGTTCATGTAGTACTAAATTAATTTCCGCATATCATGCATGCATATGCATAGTATTAAAATAGATTCCCCAAATTGGGATTAAAACTAGGATAACAATCGATATGATCAAATTAAACCCTATAATTAAATAAGCAAAAAGATAAATATCTCAAATGAGAAATTCTTTTATTATTATTTGATTGTACACATATTCTTTAATTATAGTCAGAAACAAAGATGAGTTAAAATTTTATTTAAAACAATTAATAATAGGAATTGATTCATGTTTTGAGGCAATTATCAATATTCCCAGTAATGTAAAAGCTCGAAAGAACCTTGAGGAATGTTCAGCAAATAAATGGCATCGTCTTTTGCATACCAAATACAGGACGTGAAATTGCAGCGATAAGATAGCCACTCGCGTTTCTCTCTCCAAAACACTTCAAACGTAGCGTGAAGATTGGTTGGAGTTCTTAAGGTGCACCAGAAGAGAGTGGTTGAAAAAATATTCTCTTTAAACTCCCACTGGAAGTTTTGGCCAACATTCAAAAAATGATCCCCCAAATCGTCGTCTTTTGATTTACAATGGACGAACAATGTCTTATTTGGACTCAGCTGGTTCACGATCCCCACTCGCCATTGACTCAGTGGTCGCTGGTATTTTGAGCTCATCCTCGAATTACCTGAACATGGCTTCCCTGCAATTGTCAAAATCAAAGCAATAAGTTCTGATGAAATCACAAAATAATTTATTACACGACCCATAATTCTTTCTCTGCACGGCCTTATTCCTTCACTTATAACTTTTTTCTTCTTATGTTACGTTCCATTTATAGTGTTTAATTGTTCTAGTTATTTTTGTCAACCAAATTAATTAATTGTTTCTTAAATAGGGAGGTGTTTAATTGTTCTAGTTATTTTCTAATTAGTTTTCAATTTTATGAAAAATTACTTAAACTTTTTTCTAGACTTTGCTGTTATATAACATGGTCGTGATGTTGTTTTGCTACATTAATTTTAGACACAAGCAAAATTAGACACAAGTGTTGAAATGACGATTTTAATAAGTTAATTTATAATTTTTAGTCGTTGAATTTTTAGAGTGAGAAATCAAACATTTAATCTTTAGGGAAGAAAAAATGTCAAACGGAGCATAACTCAATTGGTTAAAGACATATCTTCCTAACAAAGAGGTTGTGGATTTGAATCCCCTACACCATTTGTTGTTGAACTAAAAAAAATAATCTTTTAGGAAAAATATAAGTTATGCATTTAAATATATACTATTTTCAAGTTGGTGAATTAAATCAAGTAATGAATAGTAGGAATGTGAATACTCACTTTCCTTAAATTAAGAGTACTCAAAAAACAAAAACAAAAAAAAAAAAAAGATGTATTATTTAAAATCTTTTTATTAATTAAAATCAATTCTGCAATAAATTCTGTGAAGTCATTAAAGGAAATAAGAATTAGGTTAATTTTGGCGATAATTATCTTCCTAACCTGGTTAATTGTTCTAGATTATATGTATTATTTTTAATTACTAACTAATTCAATTAAAGGAGAAAATCACACCTATTCATTAGATAAATCCAATTTTTCGTTCATTCTTTTTTAATTCAAACAATTATGGAATTGAGAGATCGAACTATCAATATTT
>JAOANK020000077.1:540508-552705 GCA_026257165.2 Telfairia occidentalis
GGACACAAGGGTTCTTTTCTTTGCAGGTTAGTTTGTTCAGGTGCCCATACTCTACCAATTTGAAAATCCAAAAAGTATTGCAGATCCTCGATGGGGGGCTTGTCTGTGAGAATAATAGACACTCAGCAATTTAACTAAAATTTTGAACGAAAACCAACGTATTCATAACAAGCAACATTAACTAATGCCTACAAGATGCACCTTGGTGGATGGAAATTTTGTAATCGGCAGACGCATGAAGCAATATATTGTAGCAGGAAGTACAGAAACCAAGTTTAGAGTCATGGTTCAAGGGATCTGCGAACTTTTTAGAAAAGCCTCTAAAGGAACTTAAAATTCAAGAGACTGTCATTTCTAACTTTGTTCAAAACTGAGATTAATGCCTACAAGTTGCAGAAGCAAGATCATAACGTTTGCAATTTTTTATTTTATTTTATTATTATTATTATTTATTTATTTTTTTTTTGTGGGGGGAGGGGGAGAGAGAAGGTACGTATTATTTGCAGTGTTTCAGATTGTTGAAATGAATTTTCCTTTAGAATGAATAATTATCTTCACAAGCATGACCTCTTTTTCTTAAAATGTCAAAAGAGGAAGAAGGAAGTAATACATTTTGACCCTTTTCTAACACCTAAAAATCACTTGACATTTCTACGTTCATCAAGTTCAGAAAGTCGTTCGGGGGAAGGGACGAAACAAAATGCAATTTTGGTTCAACGTTTCCACGTAAGTAATTACTTCTCCTCTATTTGGTAGGACTGATGGAAGTATACTTACATTCCAAATATAAGTCAATAGCCCGGGCCAAATGCTTCACACCAGGCACTCCTTCAAGCATGGAGACGATGGGGGTAAATGTCATGTTGATCACATCTGGGGCTGACTTTACAGTCTCTGCCCACTTGGCATGACTCTGAACAAGATCATCACCACCTCTTCTCCTAAAAATTACGGTAACATCCTGTAGGATACTGGGAATCGTGAGTTTTTACTTTTTGAGACTCAAGCTAACAAAAGGAGCATAGCAACTGATATGCTTACTAAACCAGGTAAAAAGTGACTTAAAACAATTTACAACAACAACTCCTTGAGGTCCTCAAGATATAAACCAACCGAACAGTGAAAGAACTGCTTTAGTAAATTGCATGTTTTCTACTTACCTTATCCTTGTAACTCAAGGGGCCAACAGTTGACTGACTTTTCGAGTCAAGAAATCTCTGTTCCCCAACCTCTTTCACATAGTGCTCAATCTCAAACTCTGACAAAGGAGATGACTGGTGTTGCCTGATATATACCACATCTCTTCCACCAATCGTTGCTGATGTAATGATATGCGTACCAAAGTTTTCAATAAAACTGATGAAGGAAAAGAAATCCCAGTTATAAATTATTACCAAGTCACCACTGGCACTATTCATGAAACTTGTGAGCGCATATACTGGACAGGACCAACTAGCATTATTTTCACCCTAACCTCTAGAAACAGGGGTGAATTGTCCAACACATATGTATCTTCCAATACTACATGATAATAAGTTGCCTTTAAAATTGAGAAGGGGAAAAAAAGGCATCACTATAACACTTCAAAACATTAAAGAATCTACTTATCAATATACGAGTTCTTTCTGAAAGTGTTGGCCACAACACCTTACACGTTAGGAACAGTGACTTAACAGGGATTTCAAAGCATAAATAAGGTCCTTGATGAAAGTGTCCACTTCATGTTTCCAGTCATAATATCATTTTTCCACATGCAAGGCAGCCTTACATGTGAGGAGAGTATTGATGCATATTCTTCATGCCAGACAAGATGAATTATCTCATGACTCTAATTTTTATCTAGAAGTTGAGTGATCTACTTCAAATTTAATTCTCCCGTGAAATGAACTTTGAGCAAAGTGTATCCAACCACAGACAATCATACATAGCTTACCTAGCCAATGACACAGGATCCCATGTGTAAGGCACGGCATGCTTGATATCCTCGTGTAAAACTAAGTTAGAGTTTTTCAATTCAACCTTAAAGAGAGGAATAAAATATCCAACCATAGCGAGTGATTTTGTAGCTGCAGCGTCAACTTGCCAAGAACCACTGAAATTGAACATGGCATTAAAGCTTCCAAGTGGAATGTTTCCTGTTATACCTGATTTCTGATTGAAGTATTCTGCCATCTGGAAATTGAAGCATCAAGGAACGTATTAAGTGTTTGAACTTGAGATAGAAAGCCCTTTTCTTTACAACAGCCTCCTAATGGACCTCATTGATATTAATTGACTAGTCAGTATTAAAACTAAATGCAAAGCAGAAAGCTTCCTCCAAAAACAAAACAAGAAATTGTTGGCTATGACTTTTACAACTCAGTAGCAACACCAAGTCTGGAAAATGCACCAACATTATTCAAATAGCTGCTTGAACTTAGGTTTGAACCTTTAACTTCATATCAAGCTTGTCAAAGATTTAACTTGTTCTCTTTTATCGTATCCAGTTTTTGGTCATTGATCGAGTTGCAAACTTACAACTATTTCAAAAATAATACCCATAACGTAATGTAATAGTTCTAACTAACTTTAAGAGCTAATAAGCTCTATAAGGGGAGCAAACGAGCTCAAGAAAGGAAATGTCACAAACATTAATTAAACAGAATAAAAAAGTTGTGAGAATGAGTCACTGGGTTAATCTAAGAACTTGAACTCGCATAAGAACACCAAAAATCAGACCACAGGTATAAAGATTGAAAAAAACATATATGCACCGGCAGAAACAATAGCATTAGAGATCAAGAAGTGCAAATTGAATAGTGCCTAAATAGTAAGGATTCAAGTATCAGATGTAAACAAGCTGGAGAGAGAGAAAAAAAAATAATAAAGACAACAAGGGGTAAAAAAAGGGTTAATCATAAGAAAACAAAAACAAGGACCCCAATTGAAAGAACCGCTTCAAATCCACCTTGTGGAAGCTGCAAACAGGGACGTTTTCGGTTGCCCTGTTATTTGCAGAACACTGAACATCATCAGGCACATTGGGAACCAAAACCCCATCAGTCAGGACAAGATCCCTGCTAAGGCCATCATCGAGCTGAACCAGCCTGGACCCAGGTGTTCCTTTGCAGTAAAGAAGGCGAATATCGGCGGTGACATCAAAGCCACGCCCTAAAGCTTGGATGGAATTGCAAAGTGTAGTGGTCAAAGCATCCATACTTGAAGTAGCTGTGCCGGTGTTGGTCTGAGTGGCGTGGGGATCTTTCATTACTGAAGGAGAGGAAAAGGCGAAGGAGATGAACACCAAAAAATTACTTCGCTTTCAATGGAAAATTTCATTACTCCCACGGAGTTCAGAAAAGAGTTTCGATTTTGATTTGGGTTTGTTTATTTATTTTATACCCATTTTTCTTTTCTTAAATTTACAAAATATATATATATATAAAAGAATAATTTATTTGGTAGTGGTGGGACAGGTTGGACTTTGTCATTGTTGTTGTTATTGTTTTCGGTTGTTCTTGTTCCATGTTCCAACCAAAGGCACATAAATTTGACTGCAATAATTTCAAAAACAAAGAACGCGTTTTTGTGTGTTGTGCCAATTAGAGCAGAATTGAATAAGGAGGATTCTGAGTTGACTCTCTTTCTCTCTTTCTGCAACTTTTCTCTTTCCATTTGCTTTGGTTTGAATTATATCACGTGACAATGTGACGTTCATCTTGCAAATAATTTTTGCCTCTAACATATATTAAGAGCCACCCTTTGATAAAAGATCATCTTGTGACCTCATCATTACATTCGTTTATTTCTTATTATTATTACTATTATTATTATATTTTGGGTTACCCCTTGTACTTTAGTTAAGATTGATACAAAAATGTATTCACACACACAAAAAAAAAAACCCTTTCCATGGTTTCAATCCCAAAAAAACAAAAAATTCATTGTTTATTTTTGCTTAATGCTAAAAAAATCTTGAATGTTTTTTCCATCAAGTTTATTACTGTAACTAAGAGAAATGTCAATTTTTTAATTGATGGCTCCCTCAATTAAATATTTTTTCTAGTTTTTAGAATTTAAAATTATTTTTTTTACTATTGAAATTTACCACTTAAAAAGTCAAACCGATTCACCCTCAGGGTTGTATTTAGTATATTTTTGTGTTTTGGACATGAGTGTGTGCGTGTTTTTTCAATGTTAGTATAGAGTAGACAAAGTTCATATTGTTATATTATATTATAATAGAGAGTGAGAAGATATGAACATTGTTGAAATCCGGATTGAAGAGAGATTTTTCTTTTAAATCTTTTTATATCTACTCCACATTAAACTTTCAATTAGTCAAAATAAGATTAAACATTAATAAATGGTAAATAAATTTATAAGGATGATTTTTGCCACTACATATAGCTCAATTGGTTAAGACATATATCTCTAATCAAAATATTATAGGTTTGAATTCTCATTCTCACCTCACATGTTGTTAAACTAAAAAAAATAATAATAAATAAATAAATGGTCATGCTGATTTTGTTTTCCAGTTCAACAATTGTAGGAAACCGTCAACTTTTGATATGAGATCATATGTCTTATCTACTATATTATTCTCAGATTTGATCATTCATATTGAATGTTACAATCTTCTTCTTCAAAAAAAAAAAAAAGAATGTTACAATGACTCTAGAGTTACCATCAGTCCATAGTAATACCTCTAGAAGTAAAATAAGATTACTATAAATTAGAGTTATATCATAACCAACGAGAAATCTTGAATAGATGTAGTTGTCTTCATGATAATAATTAAATTATTTATTTTTGAGTTCAATAATTGTAAAGGGGTACTTTGATAAGTATAAAACACGGGTTGATATTGATAGATAGATTTTTTTTTTTAATATGGAAATAATTCATTAATAAGAAATAGCCAATTGGGCTGCATTTATAGAGATGTTGTTGCATGGGTCTAGTCGGCTTAACCCTTGGGCCTATTTACCCATTTCGAGTGGGGATGGGCCGAAAAGGAAAGGCCAGAAGAATATATTGGGCTTCATTGTGGGCCTCCAAGATTTATATACTGGCCCAATTGCTATAGAGGGTTGAATGTGTCATTTGGTTCATCAAGTATACAGATACACCATGTTTTTCTTAACTTCGCCCGAAATGTTTATTTATTTATTTTTACTGTTACCCTAAATATATTTTAGTTAATTTTTTACTCTATAATATAATTGAATGATGATGTACTAACTCTTTAGATATTTGTCGACCTAAACTCAACATAATAAGTAACATATCTCTAATTCTTTTAAAAGATTGTAATTTTGAATTCTCATCTATATATTTATTAGGTAATACGTTCGAGATAGAAAATAATAACCAACTAAAAATTTCAATTATGGTTATTTATTGTCAAATGCTCACCTCATCTTACTTTATTATAGAAGAAAGTAGGAGGCATTAGACATTTATTTTGAAAACGTTGTAAATAATGGCAACCGAAACAGGAAAAAAAAAAAGATAGGTTGCACGAATTGAGAGAGAGAGAGAGGAAAACAAACCTACCTAAAAATTTCAATTATGCATTTTTTAAAAATACCTAATATGTTCTGCTCGCCTCATTGCATTGAGCTTAATTGCTAATTAGTAGAAGAAGAAAAAGAAGATTAGACTTAGAAATTTATTTTAAGAATATTGTAAATAATGACAACAGGAACAGGAAAAAGGGTGGAAGAGGGTAGATTGCACGGATTGAGAAAGACAAGAATTGCTTGAAGATGAAATTTTAGTAGTAGGAAGATTGATAATTTTAGGATATCTTGGGAATAAAGTAAACTTTATTTTTTTTCAATACAATTGGGTGAAAATTTAAACTTTAAACTAAAAAAAAAGGTATAAACTGCATGCTTTAGTTATTTAAGTTAATGTTGACAATAGCGTTAAATATTTAAAAATATTAGGATTACATGACAATTTAAAATATTTGGAATGAAATTGAGAAAGATGATATACTAACAATTTTAAAGGAAATAACATATTTAACAAAAGGCTAAATATACATTTTACCCCTAATGTTTTGAGTGTTTTTTAATTCAGTCTCTATTATTAAACTTTTTATTTAGTTTCCCATGTTTTAGTATTTTTCAATTTAGTTTTTTACTATGTTAAATTTGACTAGTGATAAACTTATATGATATAATACTTATATAATTTGAAAGAAATTTAGATTTGGAGGAGAAAAAAAGTTATTTTAAGAAAGAATATTTTTTTGATTCCTACTTCAAAATTTTAAAGAATTCATTGAAATTTCGAGTGGTTTATTTTTTCTCTCTATTTCTTGCATTTTTTTCTCATTGGAGGATGTTAAAACTAACTAAATGCTTATACATTAGAGAAAATAAAACATATACTTTGCCTTCAGAAAGAAAGAAAGAAAAAAAGAAGGGCAAAATTGTATTTTGATCTATTTGGTTTCTATTTTCTGTTCCTCATCTCAAGCGGCCCATGATTTTGAGAAACTTTCTCGGGAAGAGTTTGAAGATTGTAAGTAAACCCATGTCCTGGCTTTAGATTGTGCATGTCGATACACCATCTGGGTATGGTATGGAATCCCACGACACCAAAGATAACGAAGACGATGATGACTTCTTCAACACTCTCGACGATTTCCCATCAGAGGATTCTTGTGCCACCAATCAACCTCAACTTTCCACTTCAGCCTCCTCGCCGTCCGACTCTTCACAGGTGACCGAAATCTCGTCTGACAATGCCTCTGCCGCTGTCAATTCATTACGCCGCCGGCCCTCTGCTCGTCGCCGAATCGCATGCGAGAATCCGAGTTCAGATTCCTCCATCAGTTCTGTAACAAGTACAATCGACGATTCGGGGAAGACGATCCCCGGAGAGAAAATCCCTAAAATTCACCTGGATTTTAAAGACGATGGAAAGAAACTCGAGGGATCCGAGTCTTTCTCGGTACAGGTTAGCTCGTCGGGAGGTTCGAGTAGCGTAAATGAAGAGAATAGTGAGGTATCGACCGTGACTACCGTGGAGATTAATTCGGATGGCGACTTGGGCGATTCGGTGGCGGAATCCGGTGATTCTTCTTCAAACGTACTTTTATTGATTGCAGGATTGCTAATCAAGGCAATTGGGGTTCAACTTAGCTTCTTCGTTTACAGTATCTGCTTTCCCTTGTGGTTTTTATATCATTCTTACACGTTTGTTTTCCATCCTTTTCAAACAATTAAGCTTGGGAGAGCATATGTGACAGGGAAATTGTTTGGAGTTTGGGAACTTGTTATTGCTGTGGTTGGTCCCTTGATATTTGAACGGTTAAAGGAGCGCAAGTCTCTTTGGAATGTTGGACTCCGCTGTTTGTGGGGTTTGTTGTGGTCGGCTTACGTTTGTTTCATTTTGTGCGGTCTCTTGATTTCAGCACTTATATTTAGTGGGTTTTTGATGAGGTTCTTAGTTCAGGAGCCTATCAAAATGAAAGAAATATTAAATTTTGACTACACCAAACACAGTCCTGAGGCTTTTATGCCAATCTTGACCGACTTAAATAATCTTTATGGTCGGAATTGTAAAGAAAATGTCGTGAGTGGGAAGACCCTGTCAGGAGTTATTCCTCCTCATCATCAATTGCAGGTCATTGTCTCACTAACATTGCCGGAATCTGAATATAACAGAAATCTTGGGGTCTTCCAGGTATGTGTCCGTTTCTTACGTTACCGTTTCTTACGTTAAAGGAGTATGATTTTTAATTATTAGAAGGTAACATAATTTTCTGGTACTTCTGCTGATATGTGAAACCTTGATCTTCATTGAAGTTGAATAATATTATTTTCTCAGAACCAAGAAGTAAACTTGATATAATCATAACATTACTCGAGTGGATAAGATTGGTAATGAGGACCAATTCCTTTTTTGCTTGCCCTGTAACCATTGACCTTCGCGGATGTTGGAATTTGCAGTTATCCTGAGAAGAAACTACTAAGAAAATGTGCTTCTGAGATGAGTATCAATCAATTTGGTTGGATAGAGAATGATTTGGAAATAGTAGCATAATGTTCAATGAAATAGGAGCTGCCAAGAACTTGATTTAATACAACTATGTTGCTCAAGTGTGCGGCATCATTGTTCCATAAATTATAAATGAAAGTGAAAAAGAAAAGACCATATTATAAAGAAGTTCAAAACAGAGGACCCCCTGCAACAAAATTAAAGCTAATGTAGTTACTGGTTTCAGTTGTCTGAGTATAAAAACACAACAGAATATTAAAGAATAACTTTGTAGAGAACATCAAAAGAGGTTACAACTATATGCGAATGATGAGTTTGAGTAGGTGAAGGCTTATAGAATCTCGCTTAGCATCAGACAACTGCACATGGATGTCTTTGTATTATTAAATTTTAGCTGGATTTTGGTTTTTAGTTATCAGTATCTTCAATGGGTGTACATACTCTCTCTTAGTCTCTCTGGGCAATGTATATTATGTGAATCCTTGTGAGATATTTGATGGTTATGCTGCAGGTAAGAGTAGACTTTCTTTCTGCCAGCGGTGACATTCTTGCAAGCTCAAGCCATCCATGCATGTTACAGTTCAAAAGCGAGCCCATTCGCCTTTTACTAACTATCATGAAGCTTGCACCGCTTGTTACTGGTTATATATCAGAGTCCCAGACTTTGAATTTGAAGCTTAGAGGTTTCACTGAAGGAAATATACCGACAGCGTGTCTGCGGGTTACAATTGAACAGCGAGCAGAGTTCAATCCTGGTGCTGGTATACCCGAAATATACGATGCATCCTTAATCCTTGAATCCGAACTTCCCCTGTTTAAAAGGATTATATGGTACTGGAGGAAGACTATCTATATATGGATTAGCATGACATTATTTATGATGCAGTTGCTTTTTGCACTGGTCTGCTGTCGACCAATAATCCTCCCGAGAATAAGGAGAAGGGATGAATTTGCTTATGCGAGCTCCATGAGCAACAGTGTCTCCAGGCTGAGCTAGATAAGAACAGGGCTTCCTGTACATCTGATTGAAATGTTCAATCAAAACGAATTTTGTTGCTGATGTATAAACCCAACAATTCCTACGTATTGTTGGTTTCTCTAATACCTAATACCGAAAGCTAAATATTTAGTATGACCAATTCTTTTATTTATTTATTTTTTGGTGTTGGCTTGGCTTGTATGTTCTTGGTTTGAAGTGAATGGGGAGGATGAGAAAAGAGCAGACCGTATTTATGTCTTTACAGCTTGGAAACCATTGCAACTCAGCACGAACAATTTGGAGGGCAAGGTGGTGTGGCAACCTGCCTTAGACTGAAGTTTAACAGTTAACCGGGTTTTTCACTATGTGTGATGTGATCGATGCTACACCATGGGCGCGGAAAGAGGTTCCATTTAGAAGATTCTAAACCTCAAGAATCCTTTATCTTGGAACCTTTTATTTGTCATCATCAGATTATTGTTTGATTAATTTTTTTTCCTTTTAAGTAACTTGAAGCAAGTAACCTTGATGAGCAGGGTTCATGTGAACTTCCACGCAGCTATCAAAGTTTGAACTTATTCTAATCCAGATGTGGGATTCTTAGTTTTGCTCGTGTGTCCCAGCACCCATCTAGTTCATGTGAAATCATACACTAGTTCACTTCCATTCCAGAGAAATTCCCTTCTTGTGAAAGTCAGAAAGGTAAAAGCCTTTCAAGGGGTGCCATAACGATCTTTGAGGAAAGAGGCACTTTTAGTGAACTCCCGTAGAGGGCTGTCTGTAAACCTAATGGTATTATAGACCAAGGCACCAGAAATTGCCCCTAAAATGGGAGCTATCATGAAAATCCATAGCCCTTTGAACTGTTTTGATACTATAGCAGGATGAAAAGATTAGCTAAGAGATGGAAAAGCCAAGTACACCATGCTTTGAATATTCATTATTCAACAACTTTTATCACAAAGAATATCCCCTGATAGTACTGCAAGATAATTTTTTTTGAATAGTTGAATCGTTTTAGGTTTAAAATTCTTAGAAGATATTAAAATTCAATACCCTGCAATCATCACGTTGAGAAGCACGGTAGCACCAACAGCCAGTCCAGCAAGCTCACCGATCTGTAAGATCAAGAGAGACAAATAAGTCATTGATCTATGCAAGATATCTCAGTCATTTCGACCAAGATCTAATAGAGAAAGTTTGATCAAATCAAATAGTGGGGGCAAGTGTGAGCTTGGCTTTAGAGTAAATTGTGAGGAGAAGATAAAGGAGAAGAAGAACCGACGGCTCTATTGTCAGTGGCAACACCAGACACCACGAACATGAGATAAAATGTGATAATGAATTCAATCACAAAAGTCTGCAAATATGAATCACTTGGGAGAGTCCCGGCAAAGTGGTCTTGTTCTCCATTAAATATTAGCCTCAGTGTCCCACTTGCTAATGTTGATCCGCACCTGTAAGAAATTTGAATATCAGAATTGAATTAGCATACCATATTACATTGTGGAGCTCAAGAATTATAGCATTGAAAGAAGTTAATTTTCATATGAAATGGATATGAGCAGAGGTTGTTTACTTCTTTCCATGTAAATCTCCTGGTAACGGCAAAGGCTATGGTGACAGAGGGGTTAAAATGGGCGCCGGCGATGTGGCCAACGGAATAGACCAGCACCATCACAACCAAAACCCCAAACAATTGAAATCCCTGGGAAAGTGATGACTCCATCTTTGCTCAAATTCACTGCCACTGATGCCCCGCCTGCAAATATCAAGAAATATGTCCCCACCACCTCTGCAATCACCTGCTCCACCAAAACAAAAGTTCACACATTCAATCGCAAGTAAATTAACCAACGCTTGAAAATGGGTTTCCCATCATCTGGATTATAATCCTTGTTTTCAAGATTTTCAGGAAAAAGAAAAAAAAAATCAGAGAGAGAGAGACCTTCTGAATAAAAGGTACATAGATACAATCAACAGCCGAATCATCTTTGAGATTCAAAGAAACACTGTGGTGTCCATTGCTTGATCCTGAAGTCTCGGCCATGATTGATGGGAAAAGGGAAGAAAATATTGCTTAGGCTTGGTCTTTCTTTCCCATGATTCTGACAAAACCCAGATGAACAGCTGCAATATATATAATCCCACAAAGCCCAACAATCGGAAGAGAGACAGAGAAACAGAAAGAGAGGATTTACCAGTGTATGTTGGTTTTTCAGTGGTTATGGGGGTTACATCGTTACTATTGCATCCCAATCACTTTGACATTACAGATATTGTTGAAAATTGTGATGTAATAAGCGGATATGCTGAGAGAGAGAGAGAGATAGGAACGCATTTCTGATCAAATTACCAATTTTGGCACCTCATTAACTGGCTCTTTCGTTTTGTTTCCAGAACTTGATGTTTATTTTAATTTTTATTATTTGTGACGTGTCAATATTCAAAGCCGTCAAAATTGGATGAATTGGGTTTAAGAAGCTGGTCGTTTCATTAAGGATGTTTTAGAACTGTATAAGGCCATAAAATCCTATTTTTAAGGTACAGATAAAATGTTCTCCAGCTTTGGAGGGTTCATTCAGTTGGATTTGGTAAGAAACAACTCTAGCTTGAAGGAAAAAAGGAACGAACAATCTGGTTTTGGAGTTGCAAGTAGTTCAGTTTTGTAGCTGTTTGCTTCAAATCAAAAAAAGGTAGGACCTGATTTATACTCAGAAAAATCATATATATCTTAAGATAGTTTTAAATTATTGCTATCTCAAGAATTTCAGACAAAAACAGGGAAGTCCTTTTGAATGAAAGGTACATAGATTTTGATGTCTGTTCTTTAATGTCTTACATTCACAATCCAACCACACAAGTATCCCAAGATTCACGCACTAAAAGAGAGAAAAAAATAATTCTTTTTTGTCATATTAGACAACTAACCTCATAATTTGTTTTAGTACAAATAAGAAGAAAAAAAACCAGTAAAGAAGAAATTAACCCAGGTTAGGTATTTATCAGCACAAAAGGTTCTAGTGATCGAATGTGGGTGATTCAATCTAAATTCTTAAAAATTGATGTTGTCTCGCATGAACTACTAAATTGTTTGCGACTTCATTATACTTCTGACTTGCAAGAGTGAATCTTTCCACCTCCCATTTTTCATTATTGTACGATCTTGTCGATGATGAATTGGATTTCATTATCAAACCACTTTCAGCTCAATTTC
>JAOANK020000077.1:565432-576272 GCA_026257165.2 Telfairia occidentalis
CAAAATAGTCGTATTTCTGCCTGGATTTCATTTTGAACATAATTAGATACACAATGGTTTGTTTCTCTTGACGGTTCTCTCTTTTTGCAGAAAATGCTGTTGCCCTGCGGCCTTCCTCCAGAAAGAGAAGATGATTGAGATTGTTATTATTTGGTTGTAATTAAAGATTGCAAACGGTAGATCTTTGTAGGGTTGACGAATTTCTCCTTTCTGAAACCAACTCTGTGTTATGGCAGGAAGTACGAATTATTTTCTTATGTAATACTCTGGTCTAGTAAGAACTAGTTTCCACTTTCCAGGTCCGTGGAAGTTTGTGAGCAACTATTTCCTCTTTCTTTTTGCAAGAAAAAAGGTCCATTTCATAATTTTCATTCATAGATCAATCTTTAGATGTAGGATTACATATAATAGCTGTAGGACCCGTATTTGCGTGGTCTAAAATCATTAAGGAAAGGAAAAACTGATTTGTTGTTTTTTGAATGAATGGGGCTCCCACTATTCATACAGATTTTTTGGATGGTTTTTCTCCAATCAAAACATAAACAATGAACAAGTTTTGTGTTCTTGAATTGCAGGAAAGACTTGCTTCCCCACGTTCATTTATTATACTCCACCTTTGTCATAAAACAGTGATTACTTTGAAATATAAATTTACTTCTTTTTTCCTTTAACAAATATTGAATGAATGGTTATGAGCCGATAGATACAAAGTATTTTTCATTGAACAAAAGGAGTTGGATGAAATTTATATAAAAAATAAGGTTGAACTATAAATTTAGTTATGTGTATGTTTATTTAGCCCTCGTGAACATGATTGTTTCTATTTAATGTTTGTATAGGATTTTTTTAAAATAAGACTTTAAATTGTCAATTTTAATAGATTTTTATTGTTAATTTGGATGAAATTAGCTCACACGAGTTAACAAGTATGACCTATTATATATAAAATTAAAAATTTAGAGACTCAGTTAAAATTTTAAAATAAAGAGAATAAATGAATTCGTTTATTAAAAACTTTTTGAAAAATAAGTGTTAAATAACCATAATTATATAAAAGTCAAAAAAATCAAACTTACAATTAAGTAAGGTGATACATTATTAATTTGACACATAAGTATACGAGAGAAATGCAATCAACAATAAAATTGATTGGCTAACTTTGTGGATGGGTCAATTAATTAAAGCATTGGTAAAAAAAAAGGAATAAAAAATAAAAATAAAATTGAATTGATGAGGGAATAATAGAGACTGAAAAAGAAAAAGAATAAAGAATAAAGAAATAAAGATGAAACGGTAAAAAAGATAAGAAAGCCAGAGACGAAGTAGCCAGTAGAGCAAGGGTTTTTGTTGGCTCGGGTGGCAGAACTGGTTTGAAAAAACGGCCATTCGTTTTCTTTTTTGGTTTTGTTAGGGGAAAAAATAAACAAAAATTAACCCATTTAAAGTAATAAAAATAAATGTACTCGCCTTCTGTGGCTTTTGCTGCGGTTGATTCAGTTCAATTGTTGGTACGGTTCCGAACCAAAGCACTCGACCGTTGTACCGAACCTAATATTAAAACTATCCACAGCCCTCGCCACTCACCTTCATCGTCTTCGCTCTTACTCTGCAATTTCAATTCTCCTCCTCCAACAACCAACAACCAACAAACAATCAACAATGGTGTCCAAGACCATCAAAAGAACCCCCATCAAGTCCATCCGCCGTAAATCCCCCGTCAAGAATGCCACCGTCGTCGCAACCATCAACAGGTCCCTCTTCACCTGCCACCGCCGTCTACTCAAGATCTTCTCCAAGTTGGCCCGCGTCGGCACCCCCAACCGACTTAAAGGCTACAAGGTCTTGAAAAAAACCCCTTCCGCTCCCGCACCCTCAGAACGCGACATTTCGGTCGCCGGCCGAACCCTCGTCTTCGACAGACGCCTTCCCCCACTCATCTCCCCGACTAAGCGGACGGTTCTGCTCGACCTCGACGAGACTCTGGTTCATTCCAAACTCGATCCGGCGCCGGAGAAGTACGATTTCGTAGTGAGGCCGAGGATCGACGGCGAGATATTGAACTTCTATGTCCTGAAACGACCGGGCGTGGACGACTTTCTGGAAGCCTTGGCCTGTAAATTCGAAATCGTGGTGTTCACCGCGGGACTGGAGGAATACGCGTCGCTTGTGCTCAACAAACTGGACAGGAAATCGGTGATTTCTTACAGATTGTATAGGGATTCTTGCAAGGAGGTGGAGGGGAAATTTGTGAAAGACTTGTCTGAAATTGGGAGGGATTTGGGAAGAGTTGTGATTGTGGATGATAATCCGAATGCCTACATTTTCCAGCCCGAAAATGCGATTCCCATCCCGTCTTTCGTCAACGATCCGGCGGATGTGGAGCTTAAGAAATTGCTCAACTTTTTTGAGGTATGTGATTGCTATGATGATATGAGGGATGCTGTGAAGCACTATCTTAGTAGACAAGACAACAAATTTCAATTGTGACTTGTGACTGAATTCTCAATGTGAATCAAGTTTTTTGATATCAATCACCCACCCAAGTTCCTTCGTTGATTCAAATGATTTGAACAATCACCGTTCAATTCCAAATCGTCTGTCTATAACAGAGAAACCAACTTCGTCTTATGCTTTCTCTGCAACTCTAATTCCAATTCACAGGGTATAACATTTCTTTCTCCAATTTGCAGATCTTCTTGTTGCCTCTTTTACTATAGATTATTGGGCCTTCATCTGCTTCTTTTTCGGCTTTGTTGATGAGACTAAAGAGATTAATTACATATAAACGAATGCCAGTAAAATTTTATCATGACGTCTAAATTATGAACATCTATTAGCATTTAGCACTTTCTGGAATTGTTCAGGGGGAGCTGCAGCTGGTGCCTTTCACTATTTAGGAAAGTCTTGTTGGGAGTTGCAACCAAAGTTACACATTGGTTAGAGATGGAGAGATCATGAGTATATAAGGGAGGAATAACATCTCCATTGGTATGAAACTTTTTGGAGTGAAACGACAATATCATACTATTGTAGAGATGTGGATGGTTCGTTATCTCTACTGATTGCTATGAAGAAGAAACGGTTAATTTTTTTTTTTAATAGTAATTTTGAAATGTTTAGCAAAATTTAAGAATAATATTGAAACTTTTAAAAATATAGAGTAAATAAATTACGAAATATTTTATATAATTTAACCCTCGAGAAAATATAGTTTTAATGATTTTTTAAACAGGGATTCTGTTTCTCAAAAGTTATCCGAGACTGAGAGACAGGAGAGTTTGAAGATTAATTTAAAGAAAAAAAAAATTGAAATCAGTGCTGAACTACATTTACCAACTGGAGAACAATAAATAAGTAAATTAAAATAAAATATAGATGTGAAAGGCCAAAATGTACTGATCGTCAAACTGTCAGTTACGACGATGCAATCATCAAGCGGCTGCACTTTCCTTTTCCATCTTTCTTTACCAAATTACTAACTACGCATTTTATTTGAACTCCATTCTTTTTTTATAAAAAAAAATTAAAAGAAATTGTGAGAAAATGCATTAATTTTTGTTCCCTTGAAAAATCTGATTGCTCCATCGGCGTTATACACACACGCACAGAAAAAAAGGAAAGTAAAAAAGAAAAAGGAATTTGTTTTTCCGACAACGTACTTTCAGTTAAATTTTTGTGAGGCAGTTCCAAATGTTTTCTTTCCTCAATCAAAAACGGAGGAATACTAATTTGTCTGTTAATTCAGGAGCTGACTGCTTATGGCGATAGGGAAGTGGAAGCGCGATATTTGGTAATCGTCTTTTTCTTCGGCTGACGACTTGTTTTTGTAACGGCTACGGAAAGATTTAATAATACTGATAGGAGGGGCCTTTGGTTTTTGTTTTCATCAATTCTTTGGCCTCATCGACGAGAATTTTCAGCTAGAGTTGACTCCTCGGGAATTAACTTTCATAGAAGTTTCTGTTTGGTCGAAATTTGGAAACCTTGCTGGAGATTTAAGGGCTTTTATTAGGGTTTCTTAGCCTTCAATACTTGCGGGAAACATCGATGTCATTTCAATTCCGCAAACCCTGTGAAATACTTTTTTTGAGGATGCAACAGTTTTTTTAGAACCCTGCGAAACCTGAGGCGGAGAATTGAGCTTTTGGTTCTGAATTTTGGTTCAATTTCTTTCTTGGAATACCGAACTCCGGGTAAGTGGGTTTATTCTGGGGAGGTTTGAATTTTATTTCTTGATGGTTTGCGGTTAGGGGTCTTAAGATTCAGGATGGACGAAGCTCAGGGCAGTTCGAATACGTTGCCTCCTTTCCTTGCAAAGACTTACGAGATGGTCAATGATCCTTCCACGGACCCAGTTGTATCCTGGACTCCAAGTAATAAAAGCTTTATTGTATGGAATCCACTGGAGTTTTCGAGCGACCTGCTTCCGAGATTCTTCAAGCATAACAACTTCTCAAGCTTCATTAGACAGCTTAATACATATGTAAGTCAGTACTTAAGTCTGGCTGCCCCAGTTCATTTTACTCATAAGCACTCCTTTTCAGATTTCTTTGATTGAATTAGTTATTGATTTCAATAGGGTTTTAGGAAAGTGGATCCAGAGAGATGGGAATTTGCTAACGAGGATTTTGAAAAGGGTCGGCTCGACCTTTTGCGGAACATCCACAGGCGAAAACCAGTTCATAGCCATTCGTTGCAGAATGTTCAAGGACAAGGATTTTCATCCCAATTATTGGATCTTGAAAGGAAGAGATTCGAGGAAGAGGTTGAGAGGCTTAAACACACTAACGAAAAACTTCTTCTGGAGTCGCAGAGACATGAACAAGAGCATCGTGAATTACAGTTGAAAATGAAATTAATGAAGGAGCGATTTCAATGCATGCATCAACAGCAGCAGACATTGCTATCTAAGGTAGCCCATGTTCTGCAGAAACCAGAATTGACGATTTATTTTGTGCCGGAATCAGAAACTCATGATAGAAAGAGGAGATTGGCAACAGTCACCTACTATTACAATGAATCCAATGCTAAGGATGATCAGGCAGAACATTCCCATTCAATGTCGAAACAGCATATCGATTACTCTTCTGCCCCAGATCTAAAGATGGAGCAGCTTGACCAGATGGATTCATTCCTAACATTTTGGGAGAGAACCATTCTCGATTTTGATCAAACTATCATTCTACCTAATCTGAACTCCAATCAAACCAGAAGTGGCATCAAAAGCCCACCTATTCCTTCTGTACAACTGGATAGAAATCTTCAGTCCAAGTCACATGATATTGACATGAATTCAGAGCCTGTTGGAAGTATTGCTTCTGATCCCATTGCCTCAAGAAAAGAAGTTGGTGAAACCACTGCAGTTGGACGTAACGGGGCTAATGATGTGTTTTGGGAACAGTTCTTGACCGAGAATCCTGGTTCATCCGATCCTCCAAAAGTTGCATCAGAAGGCAAGGATTCTGATAATGGTAGAAAGAATGAAAGTAAATCCATAGGCTTTGGAAAATTTTGGTGGACTGCAAACAATATAAATAACCTTGCAGAACAGATGGAACATCTTACTCCAACTGAGAAAACGTGACATTCTTTGGTCTTTTTTTAGGTGATGGTGCCCTTGTTGCCCACGTGTAATAAATTTAGGTACTAATGAGATCGATAGATTGTTGATAGATTGTGTAGGTATAAAGAGCATTAGTTTCTGTGAAGTTTAACTCTTTCCTATAAGCATGGTTATTAGAGATTTCTGGCTCCCAATGGTTCTTTTTCTTTTCCCCATTTGATTGTGAATAGAGTAAACTATACCATAAACTATGTTTAATTCTTTCTTTTCAACTTATCCTGAATGTGAGGGGTTATATGATATCTACAATAGAACATGGATGAAACATCGGATGGATGAGTGAAAGAAATTTAAATGTCGAAGCTTCTTGTCCAACTTTCCAGTGTTTGTACTATGAACCTACGCAATTTTCTTTTACTCCTCTTTGTTCATTGCATTTAGCTTATTGTCATTTTTTAATGACTTCCCGTGGTGGTTCATTTTGTAATTTTTAGGTCATAAGAAGTGAAAACGTTCATGATGTGTTCATAATAGTTTTAGTTTTGATGATGATGTTGCCTTGGTAGGGTGGTGGTGAATAATTGTTGGCCTACCTCATTATTAATGTATCACATGATTCGTTGCTAATTTCAGACACTAGTCAGCATTTGGAAGGATATTATCATAATCTTAGTTAAAACTCTTTGTACGCCAAGCACTTGTCTGAATATTCATTTAGCTCAAGAAGGTTGGGTTTAGCTTACTGCTGCCTTTAGTCTTTTTCATCTGAAGGTTCTTTAGAAAATCCATTTCACTTATTGGGTACATCATGCAGTGATGACAAGCTATTTCTTGTCTGATTAATATAGGCATGCACTGATAATGCTAGGTTCTTTACATCTTACAATGCTAATACAAGTACTCTTATGTTGTATTGGCATGCCATAATTGCGATATTTTGGACTGCATCTCTCTTTCTATTTAACTGCTAGTAAAATTTGTTTCTGTTTTTTTGTAAAACAATGTAAAGCTTGATTCATGACCATGTGCTCCGAGGTCTAGTGTTAAAGTTGGAGTTGCTGCCTTCTGACAGCCAACCGGGTAATGCTTGCAACTCATTCCTAGGTCTCTCTTAATGAGAATTTTCTTCACAACTTGATTTTCATTCTTCATATTTCTGTTTCAAATTCGTGCTGAAACTGGAAGGATATGATGTTTGGTGCTTCTTATTGTGGACTGATCAATTTTATATCCATTTTGACTTATCCTATATGTTACTTTTCCTTCTACTTTACCATCTAGGTATCTACACTTCAAATTTTCATCATGGACATTATTGATGTGGTTTGACTTGTATAAACTGTGGTGACAAATTGTGGTGTAATCTAATGTGGTTTCAAGTACTACAGAAATAAAATTAGGTTTACTTATCCTTGATATTCAGCAGGTGTAGTCTTGAAATCCCCATGTTAAAATACCGCAACTTGTGTCAAATAACTGGATGAGAAGCCAAGGAAATATTATGATAGCTGGTATTTTTAGAATCATGGTGGTAGGCTGAAACCATCTGAAACCCCCCACCCTCCCCCAACAATGGTATAGAAATAGTAGTTAATGGCATCATTCCTGACTGTAGGTAATTTTGAGTGCAGAGTGAGACTCGATTAGTGCCACAATCTGGATCTGCTGTTCTTAAAAATCTCCCTTCATCAGGGAGCTGCTGTTTTATCATAACCTCAGACGCCTTTTGAGAATAATCAAAGTTGTAGAGATGGTTAATGATACAAGCTATTGAATCATTTGTTGTAATGTTGTGAAACACAGGTTAATCTGTTATTCCATTTAAATTTGTTTCTTTTGATATATCTTTTATTCCTGTTTCTATGCCAGGTGATGGATGAGTCTCATGCTTGCTTTATGTTATTCTCGCCTTCTTTAGTCAGTTTGATCATACATATTTTGAGAAAAGAAAGAGGAAGCTTGCAGTTGTATCCTTCAAAAGAAATGGTTTCCCTGTTTGTTTAGAAACTTGTAGTCAAAATTTGAGGATGCTGACGAAGATCAGTTTGACTGGGCTGATGTGCCATTCCAAAGCAGAATTTTTCTTATAAGTGGAGGGGTCCACCCTTGGGGTTCCTTTTTTCTACCTTGGCGTTGTAAATTTTACAGGTATTTTTCTCAATGTCGTGTGTTTCAGAAGTGTTTTGAGGACTGTGTTTTTAACGACAATTTGAAAACTATATGACTGTTCAGAGTATATTGAAAAAGTCCTCAGTTTTATTGATGTGGAATTTGTTGAGCAAATAAAATTTTCAAATAATTAAAAAAAAATGTGATTCCAAGACGATGTATGCCATACTAAAATCTTTTTCTTTTTTTTCCCAAACTTGTGCCTTCATCAAATTTTAATTTTGAACTTGAAAGTGTGGGGTTTTATTTATTTAAACTAACATAAGACAAAAATATAATAACAATAACATAAATAGATTTTTTATGAGAGTATTATAAAAAGTTTAGTTCAAATTAAATCAAATAAGTTATAAGTTCATACGCAAAAGTTTAGTTCAAATTCAAAACTAGCATAACTTTTGAATTATTAAAAAAAAACAACAAAAATCAAGACTAAAAAAAATATATTATAAACTATAATGTTACCTGAACCTAGTTGTGTATATTGATTAGAATGAATTGTAATTAAAAAATTGGATTAAAATTAATTTAACAAAAAATACAAAATTACCCATTTATATGGAGATCATATAATTGAGATTAACCGTCTTTTCAATACAAAAAATTGTGTAATGGTAAAATGAATACGGGTCCAATCCATATCTAATCAGCTTCAAGAAATAACTTATTTTTTGTCTGCATTATGTCCCACCCTTTCTTTTTTTATTTTAATAAATTAAATTTGTTATTTTTCTGTCAAATTCTCTGGGAGGCTGAGTCAGTAGGTAACTCAACAGCCACATCCGCCGCAGCAATACATTATTAATTGCGTTACTTGTTTTCCCAACAAAGTCGTTTATTTATAACAATTATTGGATCAACGTTTCAAGTTTTTGCTCAACTTTATTGGGAATTATTTATTTGTACCATGCCGCCATTTACTTCACAATTTATTGGCCTTTACTCTCTAGTCACTATAGCAGCAATCTTTTAACGTTTTGGCAACTCTGCCACCCAAATCCTCATGTTTGGACTCCAATGTCTTCACTGAAAATTGCCTGGCTTTAAATACGACTCACTGTTTATCTAGAGATGATCTGTTAACTTGGACCCCAGATGACATGTTCTATAATGGGTTTGAAGCAACTTTCTATAATTGGTAGCTGTCTCTTCCGAAATTGCAAGAACTCTGGATCTTCTTAAGAAAATGGAAAGGATTTCAGAGTTTGACGATTCCGCTGACATCTTCTCAGAGGTTCTTGTCTTATATTTGTAGGACGGTTCACTTACCGTAGGAGCATACAAGAATAACAGAGTGACTGTTCATGTGCTGCCCCTGTAGCTCACTCACTCTTTATATATCAAGGGCACAAAGACGAAATTCTGGAGTTACACTTTTGGGACTATGGACAAATGTAATTAATAGGCACAGAGAGAAATCAAACAGGATATGATGAAAATGAGTATGAAAAGTTGTAAAAGAAAAACAGTAATTGAAGATTACATTTTCGGAAGTTTATCAGAAGGAACAAGGGCTAGCAATGTTTATAAACTAGGCTGTTTTCAACAGATAAGTTTACTACATTTGTCTGTAATTATTAGCTAAACAAGTTGTTCATTAC
This sequence comes from Telfairia occidentalis, assembly GCA_026257165.2. Lineage (NCBI taxonomy): Eukaryota > Viridiplantae > Streptophyta > Magnoliopsida > Cucurbitales > Cucurbitaceae > Telfairia > Telfairia occidentalis. The sequence continues at coordinate 574,766 of JAOANK020000077.1, forward strand.
AAGGGAATTTCTTATCTAATTCAGAATCTAAAGAAGCCTGATTCAGATCGAACCACACTTGCCTAAACACCTTGATGATGAGATCGTGGTATTGATCGGAATTCAATGTGAGATAACAAGCCAACAGTTCTTCAAGCTCTTCCGCTTTACTGATCCTTCTCTCCATGATCATCTCAACCATTGAGTCTCTGAAGTCTTGCTGTGGGTCGAATGAAGATTTCACGACCGCAAAGCTCTCCAAGTCGGTCTCGTCCTCCACTGTGCTCTCTCTTACCTTCTTCTTCATCTTTAACTTGGCTTTCTTCATATCCTCCAATGCTTTGATTTTGCAGATCTCAATTTTAGTGGCTGTTCTAGGAGAGTAAACTCTGATTTTTCTTCTGCCTTTTGGATTCTTCTCATTTAAGTCCTTCCTTATGTAGAGTGACTGTCTTTGCCTCTCATATCTTGACTTCAGTTCTTCAATCTTCAATTCTTTCATCCTTTCCCAATCTGAATCGATTTCAATACCCACCATGTCAAGATCATCACTTTCCTCTGCTTTCATAGAAGAAAATACACAGTTTTCTTCTATAGTTCCTAAATTGGAATTTCTTGACTTGGTGGAAGAGACATGCTGATGCTTCCTTGAACTTGTCAATTTGGTTTTGTCTCTCCCATTTTTTCTAACTCCAGACTCTTCTTCCAATTCCCACATTTTCTTTTCCACTGATTTTCCTGCTCTCTCCTTTCTCTTGTCTGTCTCGCTCTGTGGTTTAAATCCCTTCTTCTCCACTACTTTTTTACCCAAATTCTTTAAGTTTCCCTTTTCTCTGTATTTGCTCCTCGGAGTTCTTGGTTCAATTTCACCCTCTCTTCTGAAAATCTTAACTTGGGTTGGAGCCTCTCTCCGCCTCCTCCTCCTCCTCGTCATCCTCGAAACCATGTCCTCCAAATTCTGAATCTCTTCCTTTCCCTCAAATTCTGTACATTTTGATCTGCAGCTTCTACAACTTGTACGTGGAAGCTCATGCTCATCCTCTGAGTTGTACCACGCCGACCTCTGAACCCCTCCATTCTTCTTGATATCAAAATCATCTTCTCCAAAGGATAGCTTCCAAAAGTCACCATTATCTCCGCTGCATAATCGAATACGATTCCCATTTGCATGATCAGGCGAGGCGATCCCATTAGCATAATGAGGCGATTGAATGCAAGGAGAATTTCTCTTCTCTATTCCCTTTACTTTTCTAGGTCTGGCTTCTTGGTTGCTTTTCTTTTGCTTGAGCTTTGAGAGCCAAGAAGCAGGCAAGATATTAGACATAAAAGAAGGCCTAGAGGTAGATGAAGAAGAAGTTGATGAAGAAGAAGAAGGATCGTGCGGTTTTCTCCTACCCCATTTCATAATTTCAACAGAGGAAGATGGAACAAAAAAGTTTCTTACGTTAGATAAGTTTTTGGGCTATGGAACATCAAAGAAGAAAGTGATTCCGGAGAAGATAATGGCAGAGAGAAGATGGTAGAGCAG
>JAOANK020000077.1:577921-589896 GCA_026257165.2 Telfairia occidentalis
TCCTAAAACACTGAAAATTCTGAAAAAACTGTTCTGGTTCACTGATTTTTTTTCTCCCACTTTAACAGGAGATCGAGTCATAATGTTTTAAGCCTTCAATTTAGGAGAAATTTCAACGGTCAGTAACTATACAAGGCAGCAGAGAAGCTTTGTATATATACCTATAAGCAGTTATCATGCATTGTACGTATAACATGGCTGCTTAATATTCCGGAAAGGAAAAAGTAATATGGAGAGTAAGTTATAACTCATTGTCCATTCTGTGAATGTAAATTTTCTCTGGAAGAAGAAAGAATTATTTACCCACGTTCTCCTGCATCATCATATTCATGGATTCCTGGAGAAAAAAACATCTTCAACATTCTAGCTTTTCATCAACCATGGAAATAGTTTCTACTTCATTTCCATCAATTCGCCAGACTCAAGCTCACTCCTGAGCTGATAATATGAGATTTACGTCAATAATTGGCTTTCTGACATGAACTGTGCTTCCAGATCCAGATGTAGAAAGGAAAATACGAGAGGTATAAATGAAGAAGCCAGGACCATCGGAAAATATTGTGGTAAGTCGGTAACTTATCAATCCTCCAAGACCTCTTCTAATTGCACAAGCGTCTGAAAAAGACTAGGTTTGAAGTGAAAATGCATGCATTCCCTTGACAGTTATTCAAGTGGCATGAAGATTTTAGAAATGAAACTCCTTAAACATTTGAATACAGATATCAGGAAAAATTCCAATGAATTCTGATGTCATTTTGTTAAATGCTTTCAAGATACTAATTGTTATGGGTGTGAAGGTAAGTATATCGTAAATCTCAAAAGAACTGATCTTACAAGGTAGAAGTTGAATTTGCGTGGGAAAAGGTCTAGCACATAAGGACTACATTCTATAACCCTCTCCAATTTTACCATGAAAAATTAATTGATTTCATAAAAATGAATTCACAGATAAAAATCAGCCTAGTAATCAACATGGGGCAAAAGAGAAGAAAAAACCTAAATACAACTAAAAAAGAAAACGAAGTTAATCAATCCCCAAAACCATTCTTCTCTTCCTTTCCGGCTGGAATTATTACCTTGCCAACTAAGCAGAGAGACATTTCCCACAGGAGACAAGTTTCAGCAATGACTGTGGTCTCCGAGTTCTAATTTTTAAACGTGAAAGCTGCATGGGAAATCATCAATAAGTAAAATTTTAACTGAAACAACAGAAAATAAGTATTATTTGCTATTACTAATACCATATATGTAATGCAATTCAGACACCAAAACTTGGGAATAACGGTCATGAAAGGCAAAAGGTCATGGGACTACCCTAGCAGTAAGCAAATAGGACAAATGCATTGAACATTTGATTATAACCTCTTCAATGAAGAAAAGACTCTTGCTAAATTTTCTAATATTTTGTTAAAATGTTGGGTTCTCAATGATTGAAGCTAATTGACAATAAAATGACCAAATTGGTACAACATGGTTCATTATCATCAAACTGAAACCTTGTTTAACCATACAATTACTAATCATAGACGATGAAGAGATTGAAGCATAATTTGCACTATCACATACATTTTTCATGGGCCTGACTTGGGGAAATTATCATTTTCCTTTAAATGGTTTAAAAATACTTATTAACAGATTAGATTTTACAATCAACCTGCTCTAGCCGAACCGAGTTTTGTAAATAATGATAAATGCATAGGATAAATGTCAAATATCAGTAGAATTTTCACTAGCAAGAACATAAGAGAGTGGATGATACTAGCATATGCCCCCCTTTATCAAACAACTGGTGGATATCCTTTTCCTTGATCTATCTTTTCCTCGAGAAAACATTAACGCTACTGTATCACTAGAAATATGACAGCTAATTCCAAATTTGCTCTTTTATCTCCATTAAGGCAGTAAGGAGAAGATAAAACACCAGACCGTCAAAAAAAATTTATGAAAATGGTTTCATGAGATTTAGGACATTTGTACTATGATGTGACCCCACTATACTCTCATCAGTGCCTTGAAATAAGTAACAGAATTGAGAAATTGTAGGAACTAGTAAAATGTTTTCCACCTTAGGGAATGAATGAAAAACATCCATCTTTGCGAAGTTAATATGCCTATTCCATTGAAAATAAATTGAATACTATATTTTCTCAAAGAGACATTGTGATATCAAGACTGAAAAAATCCATTTATGAGTTAATTTTAGTCTCTTTGTTGCCCTACCTTTCTTCGAGTTACTCGAGATGCTTTCCAGCATAACAAGCTTCTTGATTGAGGTTCTAGTCTCCTGCACAAAATGTTAAAAGTAAGATGAGAAGAAAGAAGTCTAGGAATTTGAAAGTCAATAAAATTAAGCAGGTGCATTTGGTTGTGAAACATAAGGAACCAAGCCTTATCATTAAAAATCTAATTAATAAACTCAGCTTCAAAAAAGTATAGAAACAAAAAATGGAAATAGATTTTGTTTCAATAAGAGAAACCCACAAATCTAGATACTAATTTCCATAACCTCCGCAATCTTGACTGGTGAAGAAGTATCCACATTAGCTTCAATATAAGTATATAAGCACACAAGCCATTCAGGGTATGCTCAGCAATTAATAGTTTGATGGTGTACATAGGATTGGACTGTAGGAGCTTGTAGATTATGATGGCTAATATCTTCCCTCTTTATTTCAAATGTCCCTTTAGGTTTCATGCAGTTTCTATTAATTAGATTTTTTTTTAAAAAAAAACCCACTTGTTGATTCTTATTCTAATTTCTAAATCCACAAAAAGGCAAAAGAAGGCAAGTGGTGAAAAGTATTGATAAGAGGCTGTAAGACATTCAGCTACATGAAAAGGTGTTTTGCATGCCTGAGATTGAAAAGTAAGACGCTGTCTGAAAGACTTGTATGTTCTTGTTTCTTTTTTAGCTAAGAAAAAACTGTAATTCTTTTCCTGAAAAAAATATCAATTTTGAGTGCACACAAAATAGAACTACAAAAAATAGTTATCCAAACACATTATAAAGAATTTTTGTTCTATAAAATAGAAAACTGTTTTTGAGTTTTCAAACAACCGCTAATGCAAAGGAGTTGATCTTGCTCTGCCAAAAATCTAATATTACACTACAAGAAGAATTGAAACTTTGAGATTGCAATACGTACAGGTTCTCCTGCTCAAGTTTTTCAGCTATAGATACAGCTTTACGTTTGGACCATCCACTTCGCTGAGAACATCCTTCTGCCTGCTGAATAACATGTGCCAGAGATACTTTGCTTCTCACAATACTTTGACTCCGACTTTGAGTTCCGCCTTCTCTTCTTTCTGAAATTGATGACATGGTCGAGTTCTTACGTGAGACTGATACTTCTCCTTGTGAACCTTCTAAGTTCCTTTCATTGGTCTCTCTTTTATTTTCAATAATCCCATTGTGGGTATCCCTTGGCGAAGCATCTATTTCAACAATTTCACCTCTTCCAACATCACTGGAACCATGGTGCAATAACTGAGCTTGAGGCTTATAACCATTTATGTCCCTTATCTGCAACGAACCATTCTTGGAGGCAGGTAAAGTAACCAATGAATGATTCCCCACTGTAGTATCCCTTTTCGATTCACATCTAATTTCAATTATCACTGAGGACCCAAGAGCAGACTCAAATGCTTGTAAGATTTGCTCTCTCAGCTTTTCTGCCTTTGATTTTGCGTGATGCGAATTGAATATCAAGCGCACAGTTGGTGCTGCCAAAAAAAATATGGTAGATAATCAAGTCAAAACACTTTGCTGCAGATGTTAGAATAACATACATAATTTTAGCTTGCTTCTAAATATTAACGGTCAAATAGACTTAAGGAACAAAAAAAAAACGAAGTGAATTGTAGGGGCATGAAAATGTGCAAACACAATGCAACAAAATGTACCTGCACCAAAACTCACTGATGCAAGCTTCCCTTCTTGGATCAAAAATTCTTTAATACTATTTATCCTAATTTTTCCTAGCACTTCCGACCAAATTTCTTCAATATCTTTCTGAGTTTTACCAGAAACCTGCTTTCCACTAGATTTGATTATATCAGCAGAGATTGCAATTGTCTGCTGAGAAGCAACACCAACTCCAGAATGTCTTTTTCCGTCTAAACTAATGCCTTTGGCCATTCTATTATCATATGAGCCAGAATGACCAGCAAACTTAACATCTGTTGACAATCCTTTCCCACTACCAGGTATTTCAGCATGCTGGTCAGTGTTCCTTGATACACCCCTTCCACTCACATTATTCAGGGCTAAGGGACTGTGATTAAAGCTAGTCTCAGCAGAACTGGACAACATATACTGCTGATCAGGAGCAAGTTGAAGTAATGCAGCCGTAAGCCAGGTTAATTTATCATTAGACATTCTTAATTGCTTCTCAGCTTCCGATAATGTTTTCAGAGCTTGACGTAATTTTTCCATATCTTCTTTGGATACTAAAACGCAAAAAGAAGGTGCTTCATCAGTTTGATAGATGATAAAGACTTAAATTAGTCAAATAATTCATTAAAACCAATCAAAAACTGCAAGAGATGGTGCAAAGTTCCAGATATAAAAGCTTAACAAAAGCAAGATTTTAGCAAAAATTTGAAAATGAAATAAGACTCATAATGCATCGAAGTTTAAGAAGGGCTATAAATTTTATAGGACACTAATCAAGTTATTGGTGAACTGGATTAGTGAAGGTTCTTCACATTTACAAGTAGGATAGTAGGAAACCATATGAACCACCTTGAGTTAACTTCTACTCAAAACAAAGTCATCATAAATTATACATTACGTTCTTTGACTTACATGGCTGACGTCGAAAAAACTTCCTTCGAGGCCTTTCTTTTTTGAAATCATAGCTACCAGCAAGAATATCAGTAATTACAGTTGCAATTTGTGACATCAAGGCCATCGGCTCCACACCACTTTCAATTATCAATCTCAAGTTTTTCACAGTGTTTACTGTGTCCGCAGACAGAGCTAGATCAAGAAGATCCACCAATTTTTCATCAGAGATGAGCCCAACCTGGAAACCAATTGGGCACATAGAAGTTGTAAGAATTGAAACGATAAGAACATTATATGCAGTAGATACAATAATAATCGAACTGCATTGCAAGGGATACTGTTATTGTTATATTTCTGAAGAATTCCATTTATATGGTATGGTAACCAAAGCCAGAATTTACATCATCCGATGAACGATAAGCAGCCTGGAAACTAGTCTATTTATCATATGCTGGAAGGCTTAGAAAACAAGAAAAAAAACAGACCATCAGCTAAGATAGCTTGTCGATATGAGAAGCCTGCCACACGCAAACATTTCAGAATAAGATGTTGAAAGATTTATTATAGACAAGTTTGTGCTTCACCAGTAGAGAAATCCATTGCAGAAACTATCACAAATTCTGAAAAATCATATCAAGATGTTCAGGAAGGCATATAGGCTAATCTTAGGTCCCCCAAACTCTCCATAAAGCTTCTTCCCAAACCCAAAACAGGGAACAAAAATATTTTGCTCCACATGAAAATATATATGGTCATATTGACAAAGTAAAAGATAGCATTGTTTGTTTCAGCTGAAGGTTTGAACCAGTGCAGACCAAATTTGTGAGCATAATCAGCATGCTGGAAAAAAATTTATTTATATCAATAAAAAAAATGGTATTTGCACTAAGACTGCAAGATAACTAAACAATGATGATTGCAATTGTAAGAGGCATGTTCAACGTGCACCATGTTATAGATTCAAGTTTCTAACAACCAGAATGAATATTCTTATAGGGTTCTTAAATGCAAATATGTAGATGAGAAAATGCATTTAGGCTTTCACTCTTCCAGAACAACAAACAAGTCAAGAACGATGAGATAAGGCAACCATGGAATTGCCATCCTAGATCACATAAAAAAATTTCATGCCAAACTTCAAAGTAGGTAAAAAGATTTCAATCACTAGTGTCAAGGCAAGAAATAGAAGCCTCTGAAAATTGTGAATGAAAACTTGGACCTGTAACACTTGCACTCATACTCTTTGGAACTAAAATATATATAACTCACCAGTTCCTGAATAAGAGGAACAGAAATTCTCTGGCCAAGTAAACTCAGCTGCTCAAGAGTCATTTCAGCATCCCTCAAAGATCCATCAGATCTTGATGCGATAAGTTTTAGTGCATCTTTATCCATTTCTAAATGTTCTTGGGTTGCAATCCACTGCAAAGTATTGATAACATCAGCATCCTTCAGCTTTGGAAAAAAGAATTTCTGGCACCTGGATATGATTATATGAGGTAAAACATCTAGACTTGAACAGACAAGAACAAAAACTAGACGTCTGGGAGCTCGGTCAATGACCTTTGTGATGGCACTCCAGCAATTAGAGGAAAGGCTGTCACAATCATCAAAAATGAACACTGTATACTGTGATGGAAGCTGAGAAGCTATCATATGGTCAAGTAGTTCCATAATGCTTTCAAAGTCGAGATTACTAACAGGAACAACTTCCCTTATATTCCTGCTCTTTCCCACATCATATCCAATGCAAGAACTGCATAATCCACAGGGTTTGGAATGTTCCAAAGACTGGCAGTTTAATGCTCTAGCAAATATGCGAGCACAGGATGTTTTTCCTGTACCGTGAGGACCATAAAACACATATAGTAACCCAACCTTCTTCCTCAAGACAGCATTTGAAAGAGCTTGGGCGACTAAATTTTGTCCCACTAAATCTCTGAATGTTCGTGGCATGTATTTTTGTGTAAGATTTTGATGTCTAGAACGATGATGCCCTCTCATTCTTCTGCGGTGACTACACCTTGCTTCTGAAGCAAGGTCAGAATCAACTTCATGTTTAAATAAATTATCAGCAAATATTCCCAATTCCCCAGAGTAATCTCGTTGCCAGCCAGCATTTTCAATGCTTTCCTGGGATCCAGATGCCTCAACCAGTAAAGGTAGTGCCTCGGCATCAAATTTCGCAGATGAGCTCGAGTGATCAGATGCTATGGGTGTGTCAGAAATACATCTCCCACGAGCAGTTGGACTGCATTTTCTTAACATTGATTCTGACAGGCCACAAGAAAAACTCCTACCAGCCATGTCTAAAAATGTTTTCCCCCTATGATGAATTCTAGACCAATTCCAAGGCATACCGCACCCATTTCTAGGTCCACTAATGACATTTTTGTTGGCATAATTTTCATTTTCCTGTTCCATTTTATGCTTTGAATGAACCGAATCATGAGCTAATGAATTAGAAGCTACAGACAATTCATTGTGCACGCCAGCGTCTCTGGAGTTTAAAGGTATACGACTTCTCCTTGTACCTCGAAATCTTCGCCTTTTAACCCTATTTAATCCACTGCAGTTGCCACGAATGCTGGGTTCAGGTTCATCAATGGTTTTCTCCTGTTGAGATCGTCTCCCATATACATTAGCACTTGAAGATGCAATATCATCGCTATCTATTGGAGCAGAATTTAATTGCTCCGATAGTGTCTTAAATGGAATACTCCAGATCTGTTTGTCCTTCTGTTCACTCCTTCTATCTTTAGATACTGATTTCCTGGAAATGACCTCATCCAGAATATTCCCATCTTGAACAGGTGAAGATTCTTCATTGCCATTCAAAACACTGTTTCTATCACTCCTCCTACTTGACTCTTCTCTCCGAACTCTTCTACCATCTCGAATTTCACTCTTAACACTGTGCTCACTAACTGCCGTCACCCCATCAATGCCCACATTCACCTCAGCCGGAGCAACTTTTGATGTTGCAAAACTCCCCAAGGGTGGAGAACTTCCTGTCATTGTCCTACCTACTCTTCGACTCTCAGTTCCTACTGACCTTCTTCCTTCGCGAATCACAGCATTATTTTCACCTACCCTCGATGGCAAATCAGTAATTGAGGGAGACTGCCATGAGGGAGGACTTGCAGACGGGTCCCTGAGAGATCGCGACCTCTGAAGGACAATTAGGTCCCTCATAAGAGACCTGTCAGCCAAGATAGGGCTGTGCTTGTGCATGTGATTCTTCAAGTGAATGCAGTTTGTCAAGTGAATGTGGTTACGTAGATGATCGCTAATATCACCATTTGCCTCCTTGAGAATTCTATCGCGGACAGCTCTAGTCATGATGAGAACATAAATGCATTTGGTCGGGAAATTTCTTCGCAATTAAGGAAACGAATCGAAATATATTGCATTATCAATCAGGCAAAAGAGAGCTCGAATCTGTCCAATTATGACATCCCAAAATTTAGGCAAAAAGAAATCTTTGCATTTAAAGAAGGAAACTCAAATTCCATTTAAACCAACCCATTTCTTTGAAACAATTATTTCCCAACCCCGTGGACTTTCAGTTTCTGCCGAGAAGAAAATGAGAAAGAAAGAAAATCCATCACTGAATCACTTCCAATCACCCACCCAAAGAAACCAGAGTCGAGCAGAGCATGAAGCTTATCACTAGAGATCCAAGGTGAACTAGCAGCAATATGAAATGCCAGTCCAACCGAATCCTAATTAGCAGCCAAAAGCAAACTCCAATGCAAATTGTAAAAAGCTGAAGCCAGCTTCAGCAAGCAGAAACCCGAACACGAACAGGGAACAACACAAAGGAGCCTGCCTTTCCCAAACACTGCGAGAATCAAAACCTCATTCGCACTCCCGTTAAATCCCTAAACATATGTGGGCAGTCTCAGTCAAGAGAACGAAACGAGGACGACAGCGAAAGAAGATAGGAAGATATAATTAGAAAAAAAAAATGGGGGCAGGAGAAGAAAGGCGAGCTGTTGAGGAAGATGAAAAGGCAAAAAGGAAAGGACAAGAATCACCTGAATCAGAGGAGAAGGGAAAAGCAGAATCCAATCTCCCGCTTCGAATATTAAAGCTCAGATCTCTCAGCAAGCTTCCCATGAACTTCACGAGGTTCCCTCTCACAGGAAAGTGATACTCCAGTCGAAACACAGCAAACTCCGGCTCAAAGAGAGAGCCCAAACAAAAAAAACAAAAAAAAAAAAGATTGAGCTGAGAAGCGGGCAAGAGCAAAAGAGTGTGTAGTGGAACTGTGGAAGTGAAAGAGAGAGAGAGAAGAAGAGAGGGGTTGGGTGGAGTATGGGTGAGATCTGTTGCAGGCAGATTCACAGACACCCCTTGCAGCGACGACACGTCAGCAAGGAATCGGTGTGTCCGTTTCCGAACACCAAATAATATAAATAACTAATTATTAAATATAACGGAGAAATTATTCATTCATCTCAGCCGTCTTGAATAATTTCAACCCCTTTTTTTCTCTCTTTTCTCCCTTCTAATCAAATTCGTTCTCATTTACCTGTTTTTTTTTTTTTTTTTTAGTTTTTGTCTTTCTTTCTTTACCAAGTACACCTTATATCTGCCAGTCCACTCCAAAAGGAAAGAAAGGAAATTTAAAAATAAAAAAATAAAAATAAAGGGTTAGTTTTTTGGAATGTGGTCCATGGCGGGTGAGGACCGTGGAATGAAATTTGCCCGTTTTATTATTTTATTATTATTGACTTGGACTACCCGTAGCTGTGGGGTTCCGCTTTCTTCCGCCGTCCCTTTCGTACAATTACGATAAAATTGAAAGCCTATATATTCAAAACACCAACTCATTTTAAATTAACATTTGTTTCTGTTTCTGTTTCTCAGTAAATTATTGTAGCCGAAATATTTACGTCATTTATGCACGCTGACCGGAGAATTTATGCCGTTGCTTCATACTTTTTAAAAATTTTCTACACCAGTTTAATTTCTTAAAGAGACCAGTTTAAATTATCTGTATGAGATGCCTTTTTTAATGTTTAATAATTGTGATGCAAATGTTCATCCAACTGGAATATCGTTCAAATGTTTATTCATGAAAGTAGTATGGCATTGTGGATATATAATATAATGTAAATTGTCGAATAACGTTGTTAACCTCGAACAGAGAAAATCAAGATGCGGATTGGTTAAAGTAAAATCGAGATTATAATTTTAAGTGGTGACGTCGACTTGGTGCACTGACGCTTCACTTCAATTGGTTCATGTTTTGTATTTCCTGGAAATTTTATCCAACGCCCCCCCTTTTTTTTTCTTCTTTTCTAACTGGGATTTCGTGGTCCCAAAAACTGTACAGGTAAAAATATATATTAGTTTTTTGAACTCCAAAAGAAAGAAAAAAACATTTATCTTGTTTGAAAGAAAAACAAATATATCGATCATGTTGACGAAGACACTTTCTAATGTGGATGGTGTTGGAATTTATATTTTTAAATGGTTTTTTATTTAAAAATAATTTGATGTTGATATTTTATTTTGCTGGATAGTTTTTTTAAACAAATTTTTAGAAGAGAGAAAATAGTAGAAAACATAATTAATATTTCCATTACAGAGTATTTAAAAAAAAAACTTAAACAATATTTTTTTTTTGTTGAAATATTTATATTGTTATTTTGTATATGGAAATTGTATACCTACAGACAGTGGTAAGAAAAAGTGTGTAAGAAAACCGAGATTAATAAGAGAAAATATATATTTGAGAGCTAAGTTGGTACGAGAGTGAAAAATTAGAGAGAAAATGTGCATGAATGAATGAGATAAATTAAGGGGAAAAATGTGTGTATAGCAAAGTTAGTGGAAAAAAAAAAGTGCGTAGATAAAAAAGTTAGATGAATGTGTCTATCATTAGGAAAAGCATATATATTATTAGAGATCCAAAAAAGAAGTATATAAACTCAAAACACTTCATCAAATCACTTTTGAATTGTTTCTTTTATTGAATTTTGTACACCTAGCAAAAAGATAAGTTCATTCATAATTACTAAAAGCACTCCAAAGCATAGCATAAGATTGATTTAGAATTGAGATTGTTTCGTAGCAAGATTGATTTTAATTAGATCCGTTTTTAAAATAGTGATTTAAGGTAGGTTAGAAAGTGTTTGTAAAACAAGTATATTTTAGCAAAAGGTGATTTGATTATAAGCATTATTTAAATAGTAAAATGTACTTATTTTACAATTTACTTTGATGTTTGATTGTAGTCTTTTAAAACTCTTATTAAGTATTTCCATAACAGTCACTTAAGTCGAATGCATTCAATGAATACTTTTTTTCACAAAACACTCGTAAAACACAATTATAAATCACTATCAAAGACGATGATTTTGAGTGAAAAATGCTTTTAAACACGACAAAAAGTATGTTTAACCATATAAAAATACTCTCAAACTATTTAACAAACCATCACACATGGATGAATAGCAATATTTAACAAAACAATAATTCATTGGAGTAAAAAAATGCCAACATTGTAGGCATCTAAGCTCGAGAGTGGTCTTTGATGGAGTTTGATCATAAGAGAACATGCGTGAGTTTCAACTTTAAAATAACGGCGATCCGTGAAATGCCAATTAAGACCCCACTCCTCAAAAGTGAAAAGCTGTTCAGAATTACAAAAGAATATTACCCCTTTTTACCTACAACTACAATCAGAATATGATTAAGTTGATGGCACAAATGTAAAACGGACAAAGATACAGCACATTTATGTTGCAAATGTATAAATGTGGGGTCGTTTGAATGAATGAAATTGTTGGCGCGCAAGAGATAAATGGAGGATGAACAATTTGGGTATGAAAAAATTTCATAGAACGATGAGGAGTTATTTAAAAAAAGAGCCATGTGGGGGCAGCAGTGGGCAAAAGGGGAAGCCTGGCCCATGCACAAGGAGGATGTCGCAGAATCCCCCAAACCAAACACATGAAACAAACCCTGTCCACAGCCGATGCCATTCTTTTAGATTTCCTCATTCCCCCATTGCCATTTTCCATCGTCTTTCTCCAATATTGATTTTTTGCACTTTCTTATTTCCCCCCCTCGTATTAATGTCATGTCGTGTCATGTTGGAATTTTTTAAAATCTCCATTTGGTCTTTATTGGGTCTCAACTGCCTTTCTTTCATTCAAATCATTGAATTTTT
>JAOANK020000077.1:601806-612012 GCA_026257165.2 Telfairia occidentalis
AATGCCGGATTCTTTCGAAAAAATAGTACCGCCCCGTTAGAAATTAATTTGCGAGGAAGTACCGAGGAAGGAGGTAGAAGGGCAATGTTTGACCTTTGCTTTCGCATTCAAACTCATCTTCACATTTTCTATGTAAATTAAATATATATCAAACACCTGACAAGGAAAAAGCCCATTCTGGGATAAACCCAAGGCTTAAATCCACGTTACTAATCACATTCTTTATTAACAAAAAGTACTGCAAATCTAAACAAATGACCTTTAATATAGGAGATTTACAGATTTCTTCTTATAAGCAAATAAACTGGTTCAAGTAACAATGAGAAAACAAATGCACTCAAGAATTTAACAAGGAAATAAAAATGAGCAAGAAAAAGGACTAAGGACGACATTATGCCGTCCACTTGGTAGAGTTTCAAAAGAAGACGAGCTCAGGCTTCTGTTTCTAACATCCAACTCGAACTCTGATTCATCCCACCACCCAAAGATTTAGGAATCAAAAGAATGGGAGTGAGATTACAAAACTAACACTCTTGGACTGCCAACTTCTAACGAGCGTGGAAATGCCAGTGGCTGGGCCTCAAAGATTATTCACAACTCATTCAGCCATCTTCCCGTCTGTTGTTTCTGTGACATCCCAAGTCAGTTAGTCCATATAAATTCCGTTTCATCCCCCCATCCGAGTCCACTTCCAAGAATGAGTGATTCCCCCATTTCATATTCTGCATCCGCTGTATATACCAGAAAGAAATCCGAGACGCTTATGGTTCTAATCTACTTCCAAAAAGAGCAGAAAATGAATATGATACTAATCGTCAGCCATCGAGGTCAGTTTCATCACTCGCTTAAAAGAAGAGACTGAAGCATGTAAGTGCCATGGAAGAAATTGTCAAGGGGATTCTGGAGGGGAAGAAATGTCTGAAACTTCGGCAAGGGCTTCAAGCATGTTTATGACCTCAGATGTGTCGTCCAAGTAATACTTGGCTTTGCTTGGTTTCTGTCCAACAGTGCATGCAAAAACTAAAGTACTGGAAGAAAGGACGCCACTTGATACTGCATTACAAATGATCTCAAACATGTCCTCGTCAGATCTATCATCACCAATGCATAGCACAAAATCAGCCCGTCTTCCTGCATCTGCCATTGACGCAAAAATCCTTTCTGCCACCAAACCTTTACTGACTCCCTAAAAGTTACAGGAGATTTTGGAATCAATCTACATAAACTCTTGCAGTGAATAATTGTGACTTAATTAACCGCGAACTAGAAGAAAAAGGCAAGACACTACTTTTCACACTCATCACAGACACATAGCAAACTACACAAGATCATGCACGATCACAGACAGAAACAATAAAATGCTAGAACCTATGTCACTACCAAAACAAACAATCTTTTGTCTTGTGCAGGAAATTTCATGCAATAGTTTATTTCCAGCCCCATTAGTGCCCTTCTATCTTATTTCATTGGTCATAATAATTTGTCGATTACAAACAAGAATTGTTCAATTTATTCTATTATATTTTTTTGTATGGATGGCTGAAAAGGATAAAGGTGACAATCTTTCAATTTCAGAAAGTAACATTGACTGCCAGCAAAAAGATACAAACTTCTCTTAAAATGAAAAAGAAGGTATGAACGAAGAATAGTAAAAAGTAAAATAGAGGAGATAGAAATCGTAATTTGAAGCAAGGGTCAAAGAGAGGAGAAGAAGATGAATCATTAGAGGTCAATAGGTCCAAGTCTCCTGTTTCATTAAATTGAGAGAGCAAAGTTTGTTTCTCCACCAAATCTTCTCTTCATATAAATAGTCCAAGAAATGTTCCCATCATAGGCACAAACAAGTCGCCAAACTCTTCCCTCCTCCCTCCTCCCTTCTTCCCTTCTTCCCCTCTCTCCCTTCCTCTCCCTCTCCCTCTCTCTTTCTAGAATGTTCTATGTATGTCTTTTAATCTCAAGAATAACTTTATATTACCAATAAGCTTTGAGTTTGAGGTGAAAATTATTTGTTTGTTTGTTTGTTTCACAGCATAGCAAAAGAGACAACTTGAACTTTATTTTTTACTCATTCTTTATCACCATGCAAAGTCGATTTTAATTAATTTTGATATCATGTAAAAGATATCCTCTCCAACAGATTTTTTGCAAGGCATAAAATGGCTTCTCATGAATGGGCTAGGATTATCTATAGCATCGGCATCCCAATTTTCAGAAAGTTCGCATGTATGGCAGGGGATACATGACCTGAGTTCAATATATAGATTAGGTAGATATGCAAGTGATAAATGAAGAGGAAACTTGTCTCAAGGTTTCATACTAAATAAACTTGTTTTCTACTTGAGCTAATATTTAATTATGCCAAGTTTGAGTGGTCCCAGGCTTTGTGGAGGCATTGTTGGACTTGGACTTCGTTCGGGTTTCGCTGGGATTGATTGTTGCAACTCCGGAATCCTCCTTTTTGAGATAAAGGCAGGATTTCGTGGCAAGCTTGTGTTTGTGCAATTGTTTAGGGTGTTCGGATTGAAGAATTTTAGAGAGAGAGAGAGGTCAATGATCAATGTTTGAGGGGAGGGGGTGATTGAGGTTGAATACCTCCTTGTGGGCATCTGTGACACTGTCTTTTTGTAATTACCCATTAGGTTTTATTCCTTTGGATTGGAACCTGTTCCTTAGTAGATGGGTTTCTTTTGGGGGGCTTGTTTTTTTTGTATGTCCTTGTATTCTTTCATTTTTTCAATAAAAGCGTGGTTTCTTATATATATTTAAAAAATTATGCCAAGTTTCAGCTGGGACACTAACTGTAGTTTATCTTCCTTTCCACCCGCCCATTTATAAACTATTACACATTTTTGTCGTGGCCCCTCCAAACCCTGATTTCATGACTATCTATAAAATGGTAGATTATCCTACAACATTATTACTCTTTCGATCTTTGCAATCTATGCAAGTGCATAAAGTGACTTGGATGTAGAAAACTCAAAATTTTCCAAACACCCACTTCACAAATCTTCCCCCCAAAAAAAATCAGGAGAAAAAGTCTAAAACAGGGCAATAAAGCATATCAAGACAGGGCCACCGCCCAGTTTTAAAACCAGAACCAAACAAACAACCACAACATAATATGGCACTGTCAAATGCAGTTATCGATTTAAATTAAAATGAAAAACTCAATTGACATTATTTCAGAAGTTAAGGTAGAAATAAATACCTGTGGCTTCACTTCTACAATAAACTGACCACTTTTTACAGAAACCGGTTCATTTGCCAACACACTTTCAAGGTGATCCAACAACTCCTTGGCCTGGCTGCAACCAAAATCAGGGTCCGCATCCTGGTGGTGCCACACCAAGGCACTTTCCTTGGTTTCAATAGATGAGCCGTCAGTAGCTTCTGTATATAATTTCATGACTGGCTCTGCGATCTGTATCCAGCCAAAATCACTACCTTGCCCACAATTTTCCCAGTCCTTATCAGCAGACCACCTGATAAATCTCAAAAATTAAACTACTGCAACATATATATAGACAGGTAAATAGATGGATGAAACAAAATTTCGGAGGGATATTGTAAAGGAGAAAAAAAACCACACCTCATAAAATAACCATGCTCTGCAGCAATCCCAAGTTTATCGCAAGGAGAAAACCAGCTGCCCAAACTATCACGCCCTCTTCCACTGACAACAAAAACAGTATTCCTAACATCATCACAGAGTGAATTTATGATTGAAATAACTTGATTACTTGGGGTCTTATCAATTGAAGTTTGTGGCATGACAGTGCCATCATAATCCAAAAGTATAGCCCTCCTTTTAGACCTTGAATATGCAGCTACAATGGCATCAATAGACAACTTTCTAAAATTAGGATCAAGTGCTACAACTCTGAAACCAAAGCCCAATCCAATTCCCCAACATCGTCTTCTGAAGTGATCCTTACAAGTTCTCTCCATATCTTGGAAAAAACTCCTTGACCAGTATGCCACATCATGCGTACTCACGTACTTGTAATGCTTTTCATGGCGCAATTGCTTCTCAGCATCAGCCATTGATATTGCCTCGTTCAATGCTTCCGCAGTCGATTCAATGTTCCATGGGTTAACCCGAATTGCACCACTAAGAGAAGGGGAACATCCCATGAACTCTGAGATGACTAGCATGCTCTTTTGTGGTCCATTAGTTTCAGTGCTATATTCTGATTCAGGGGTTCCCTGCCTGCAGACAACATACTCATATGGAGTTAGGTTCATACCATCCCTCACTGCTGTGACTACAACACATTCAGCAATCGTATAATATGCAGCTCTTTCAGTGAGAGAAACAGGCCGATCAATGAACACAATCGGTTCATAATTTGACTGACCAAAACTTTCATTAATTCGTTTGCAGCATTCCTGTATTTCATCTTGTATTTCCTCAAGATCTTTCCCTCTTCCTCTTGCTGGATTTGCAATCTGTACCATGACGGCTCTTCCCTGCCACTTTGGATGTTGCCTTAGCATTTGTTCCATTGCCAACAACTTCAGATTGACCCCTTTAAAAATGTCCATATCATCAACTCCAAGTAAGACAACTTTTCCTTCAAACTGTCGCTTGAGTTCCTGTACCCTCCAGTCTTTATCAGCAAGTCTTAGCACTGACTCCATCTGGCCCATGTGAATTCCAACAGGCATGATCTTTATCCCCACTGCCCTTCCATAATATTCCAACCCAATATAACCCCTCTTTGACTGATATTCCAAACCCAACATCCGACTACAACAAGACAGGAAATGTCGAGCATAGTCAAAAGTGTGAAAACCAATAAGGTCTGAATTCAAAAGTGCCTTAAGAATCTCTTCCCTCACTGGCAATGTCCTATATATTTCTGACGAAGGAAAGGGACTGTGAAGAAAAAAGCCCATTCTCAATCTTGTAAACCTTCTCCTCAAGAAGGAGGGCAGCACCATTAAATGGTAGTCATGAATCCATACAAAGTCATCATCCGGGTTTATGACCTCAATCACCCTTTGTGAAAAAATTTTATTTGCTGCTACATAGGCCTCCCACAGAGACCGATCAAACCGACCACCATGAGTCGCTGAGAACGGAAGCATATAATGAAAGAGTGGCCACAAATGCTGCTTACAAAAGCCATGATAAAATTTAGATAAAATGTCGTGAGGCAAAAACGCAGGAACACACTTAAACCTCTCCAACAACAGCTGTGATACGTCATCTTGTTCGGTAGCATCAACATCCACCCGCAAAGATCCTACATACAAAACCTCCATATCTTCAGGTAAACCATCCTTGAGCTGCCACAGCAAAGAGTCTTCATCCCAACTAAAACTCCAGCCTTTGTTATCTGGTCTACGCTTAGCTTTAATAGGTAGCTGATTGGCAACAATAATTATACGGTCTTGCACAAGTGACGAAGGTCCCTCCGAAGTCACACTATTTGCCTGTTCATCATCAAGTTCTGATATTACGCCCGCAACAGTCATTACTCGTGGAAGTCGCTTCTTCTCACGACCCATGATGGGAAAATTCCCTGAAGCTAAATCTAAAAGATTTGTATACGATTTTGACATCATCTTGAACAGTCTACGATAAATTTCCTACCCAAGAAAGCTTCAAAAAGAATCTCAAGAAAGTATTCAGAAAACACAGGACGGGCTTTCTCCTCTTCGAGTGTCTATAATTGGGCAAGATCTGCAAGGGGTATCACAAAGAAAGTGTCATCACAAAGACCAAGTACTAATTTCACAGGAAAATCGCATGTGCAAAGCATCAAGAAAATGGTATACAAATTAGGAGATGATCCACGAACACCCTTACGAGATACCATAGACTGCATACATACGAGCAGTAGGAAAAAACTGAACAAGAAGATAAGTAGAAAACAGAAATTAAAAGCAAATTAGAGAGGAAGATGCAGAAAAGATTAGCAGAAAGACGAAAAATGGATACTAACCAGCGGCAGAATAATGAAAGGAGAGGAAAGATTGTTGGAGGGTAGAGGGTATGCAGTTGGATCTGAAATTGTTGGGAATAAATGAACAAATTTGCTAGTCGGGACTGAAAAATCTAGGGTTTGGTTTTGGTCTGGGTCCAAGGCAAAGAGTCACATTACAGCCGCCCTTTTTCCTCTACCGTTTCTTCGGTGTAAACAATTCCCAATTTGCTCTCTGGAAAAAAATATATATTATATATCATTAGAATTAAATAATTATGAATGAGAAAAAAAGAAGAGGATAAGGTCGGGCAATGGAGTGCCGACTGGGTATGACTAAGGTTCAGTCCCACGCGCTCCCAGTTGACGCTGCTGGACCAATCGCCACGTGTCGGCCTCTGGAACTGGCCACGTCGGAGACAGATATAGTAAGGTGGGACCCGCAAGAGGAGGCACAATCGGCTGCGGCGAGGACCAGGGAAGTAACGGTGGTCATGGAACCTGAAACCTGGAGCGAGTGGTTTTATTAAAATTTATCTTTTTCTTTTTTTTTTAGTTCAACTATCCATCTCTATAATAGTAATATATGTTTTATCTAATAAAATATGTTCAAAATTAACATATTATAATGTACTGTATGATTATGAAGTGGACACATAATAGATAAGGTGCGGTGTGAAAAAAATTATTCCATGTAGCTTAGAGTTTATAGCTTACTTCTATAATTTTGTGGGCGTTAGAGTTCAGAACTTAAAAATGGGATGGTGGTCCAGGGCGTAGGCGTAGCTGGATGGCCGCAGGTGGAGGTAGGAAGGGGAGGTCCGGTTGGCTTGCGGTGGACCAGGATGGTCCACGTGGACAGTTATAATAGGACTGTTTGGGATGAGGAGGAATAGCAAGGGTAACTATGGGAGTGGGACGGAGTTTCTGGTGGGAGGGTGTCATTGCCGACGTCAGAAGCAGAAGCCGTGGAAATCACGTGCATAAATTTAAAATAATAATAATAATAAAGTTGGAATGTATTTGTGGTTAGGGTTTGACAATGGCATTGCCGGACTCCTTGGTTGGGAGTTGGAGGGTGAGATTAACTAGATTTTAAGCTCAAATGTCCTTTTCCTCCATTTTCTTCTCCTTCCCCCTCTTTTTTTCCTACCATATTTGTCATTTCCAAAGTTTTCACATCTTTTTTAAACACATATTCCACCACCAACAATTTCATAGACCAGCACTTCTTAAAAAAAATATTTTCTTTGAGTCAATTTTAACTCTCATCGATTTAATATCTTTTTTAAAAAAATTAAATTCAAATTTTGTTAACCAACTAATCAATAAATCATATAAAATTCACCCAACAAAATACTTTAAATAAATTCACCTAAAATGTACTAATTCAAACTATAAAATGATCCCAATTTACCATGTGTACTAAATGTCCAAACCCAAAAAAATAAAAATTAATTAATTAATTATTACAACAAAAAGAAGAGGCCTCATAAACATAGTTTGGTCCATGGCCGTAACTATTATTCACAATTTGTAACATTGAGATACCAAACTAAATGTGATAAATAAAATAAGCAAAATTCATTAGATCATGTTCTTATGTTTTATACTCGTACTTTTTTTTATTCACACAGTTAGAATTTACGATGAAAGCTTCCTTTCAATTAATATTTTTTCTATGTTCAAAATCAACCTTCGTCCATTAGATGTTGTTCACGAACCCATTTCTTTAATTATTGTCATTTTCCCTCTCTTTATTTATCTTATGTTATCAACTTTAGTTTTTTTTTTTTTATCATATAATGCTTGTAAAGAAGTTGTTCTTTGCATTATCTAGAAGGGTAAATATATATTTATTGCAAACATCTCTCAAGTCACGTTGCACAAACGAACAAAACCAACAAGAACAAAAAACAGAGTAAGAAGGAGATACTAGTAAATTCATACTGGAGTAGGTTCATGATACTCTAATAATTAAATGTGATAAAGTGTTGGATTTATACATTATTTTTTCTAACAATACAATTCATAATTTTCTATCTACAGTGTGAAACATTAAGAAAATCCTTGCCTCAAGTTAGTAGCCCTTTGTTTGGTATGTCCAAGCGATTGATATAAAATATGGTTGGTGTTGATGCACGAAAATTCTTGAGGATGATGTGGAATGAGCGATGAATGATTTCGAACCTGCAAGAGAAGAAAAATGTGAGATGGGGTGGTCGTGACTACACTCCTACTTCAAGTTAGTCAGACAATTGAGTTGAACAAGAAATTTGTTCAAGATCTCAGTGCTTACCTCCTGCTCTTATTCTGCTTAGTATTTATACTGGGGTAGAGGTGGATCCTTGATGGAAAATCTTGCCCTGTTCACCGTGATTTTGCTGCAGATGAGGGGTTAATTTGGAGAGTAAATCTCTTATCATTATGCCCTGTCCGACTTTATTTTCGGAAGGAGCATCGCCCTTTAGAATAGCATCGTCCTGTCGAATTGAGCTTAACACGTCTCACCTCGACTCCGCTCGAAGTAGGTCCATCCACGAGACATTCCAAGACCATCCAAGTGTCTTGGTGGTTTTTCACCCCCATAGTTAAAATACACTAATTTTGAGAAGGCGTGTTATTGTATTGCCTTCTTACCTTTTTATCTTACAATTAAGAAAACCCAAGAAAAACAACTACCATCTTGATTTCATTATATGCATATTTCTTGGGAATGACTACAAAATATGTCATATACTTTTCAAAATATCCACACACACACACATATATATATATATATATATAATTAGTGATATGCAGTATGTTTAAATAAATTTGTGAGAATGTATGTATAAGAGAACAACGAAAAGAAATGAGTTAGAGAATAAAACATATTTGAATTGGTTAAAAGAACACTAAAAATGAATTAAGGAGATAAGCATGTATAAAAATTAGAGCACAAGAAGTTTTTATTGGTTGTTTAGTATTATTTTAAAGAATAAAGATATAAAACCTATCCATTGTAATAGGAATAGTAGGCCGGTGACGTGGATCATTATCTTCTTGCTTAATCCAAATTAAACGAATATATATATTTTTTTTAAATACCGTTATGTTTATGTAGTAAGTAATTTTGAAAGGGAAAATAATGATGTAAAACGAAGGGCCGGGTAATTGGTTAGGTTAAGAGGTAGGGGTTTATGCGTAATATTGGAAAGAAAGTGGGGCCCAGAAAGAAAGTCAGATTTGTATAATTGTTGTTGTTGCAGGGTTGTCTTTGTTTGACTTTTATAATGTCCTTAATAGGCACCCACGTACGGAAACTTGGAGGGGTTTTAAGGGAACTTATCCAAACACGCCTTTATTGTCAATAAGTACAACTTCACCCTGTCATTTTCAATTTCCTTTTCCCCACAAATACAATACCATTCAAATCTCAACTATTTACTTTTAACTTTGTATTATTTACCCCCTCCAAATTTAAAAAAGTATTTATTAGTTTTATAAATTTTTAATTTTGTGACTAATTCATTTTTTAATTTTAAAATATCTAATAAATCTTTAAATTTTTAATTTTTTTTAATAAGTTATTGACTTAATCGACATTTTTAATATCAATCAAATGTATTAGAAACAAAATTAATTGTGTCTAGTAACTTTGTAATTTTTTAAAAAACGTTGTTTTAAAAAAAAATAATTAATGAAATGTTGATTATGTTAAACATCTACTTGATTCAACATTGCAAGTTTAAGAGAGATTTATTAAATAATTTTTAAATGTTAAAAACTTATTAGATATAAAACTGAAAGTTCAGAAATCTATTTAATACTTTTTAAAATTTAGAGGCCTATTAAACATAAGTTTTTAAATACATTATTAAACATAAACTTAAAAAGCTCTCGAACCAAACTTATGATTTAATCAAAACATTTCTATAATCTATAAATATTTTTATGAGAGAGAATTATCTCTGGCCACAATTTTAAGAATAAAAAAAAATGAATGATTGGACAACGCGGGATCAAATTAAGGACTTCATGAATATTTTAATTTTATGTACTGAATTTTTTCTAAAAACAAAATATGAAAACATACAATTGCAGGCCAGCTAAACGGGTACTTTTTTCTGTTTGATTATTATTAAAAAAAAAAACATATGCATAATTATCTTTGCATTATAATCTAATATCTTTTTTTTTTCTTCAAATTATATCTATGTAATTTTATATTATTGATTGAGAATATATAAATATAGTAACAATTTTTCAAGGGTCCACAAAACCAGATGAGATT